>JUDZ01008933.1:0-13270 GCA_000812845.1 Stagonosporopsis tanaceti | reverse complement strand
AGGAGGAGGAGGAGGAGGAGGAGGAGGAGGAGAAGTCTTCGTAGTCAAGGCCGTAGCTGCCATGCTCGGGTGCATGTCGCACAGCCACGACCTCGACCTTCTTGCCCTTGCCCTTGCCCTTCGCCGCCTCATGGAGGCCTTTGGCGGCAGGCTTGGCTACAGCTGTAGCCTCACCTGGTGTGGTGAGGACTACGCCGGAGTCGGAGTCGTCGTCGTCCTCCGCCACGGGGAGATCCCTCCACTCCCCGGTGTTGACGAAGTGGACTCGGACTGGGGAGGCGGGGGCGGGGAGGAAGCCGCGAGGGCAGGGAGCGTACGAGGGCATGACGAAGGCCTCCTTACGCTTCTTCACCGGGTTGCCCCGGAGGCGCTTGCTGCGGTGCTCCGCCGTCTCGAGGTGCGCATACTCGCGCTTGAGCTCCTTGACGACCTCGCCGGCCTCGATCCGGGTGAGGTGCTTGCCGACCATCGCCATGACCTCTGGCTCCATACGCTTCAGCAGCTCCACTGGGTCGTGGAGCAGCTTCTCGTAGTCACCGCGGGTCTCGTACAGGCGGAGGACGTGGAAGACGGCGAGCTGCACCTTTCCGCGGTCGTACTGGTGGCGGGTGAGGTAGGCGTATAGAGCAGGCGCCGCAACTGCTCCAGACGTGACTCCGGCGAAGAAGACACCGTAGTTCTCGAGGATGGTGGGGAGGTGAAGGTCTCCGAAGAGGAAGCGGGTGATCAGCCTGGCGGCTGCGGACAGGGAGAGAGAGGTGGAAAACATGCTCGCTGCTTGTGAGGAGCGTGGTTGAAATGGTGAAAGAAAGCTGTGGAGGGCTTGAAGGTTGTGTCGCAGTGATTGCGAACTTGTGAAGTAGTGAGGCAGTCAGCTGTGGGAAGCAGAGTTGCAAGGCGGCGGTAGTTATTTGTAAACAGCTGAGCTGGAGCAGAAACCGCAGTGACTGTAGATTGCGCTGTTTTTATAGTGGGTCCTGCAACGTTGCCGTGCCAGTGTTGCAGTGAAGCGCTCTTTCACCTCGAATTCCTTGTTGACAATACCAACAACAACAGTGACAATAGCGGGGCAGAGACGGTGAGCGTGGGGACAGCAAGGCGAGAGGGTTCCATAATCCAAGTCACCGTGGCTTTGAGTCTAGGTGCTGCCTGAAGTTAGCATTTGGGAGCTGTGAAAGGGCGCGCCGGGAGCATTTGCTCACTGCTAGTTTCGCACCGGGTGACGTAGCGACCGAGCCGCTCTTTCTGACTGGCAAGGAGAAGACTGGTTAATTGTGTTGATTAAGCTTCTGTGAGAGCTGTGTGTTTCGACTCGCTCTTGCACGTGTGCGTGAGCTTATGCGGCGGGCCGGAGCAGCGATGCGTCGATGAAAGGCCTTCGCCACGCATGGTCGAATGGAGAGGAGCACAAAACACATGGCACCAACGTGAATCTTGAAAGATCATCTCATTTCCGGTGCAAAGTCGAAACGCCTTGCGTCTACATACACACCAGTCAGCCCACACCCACACATACACCGCCTATACTTCACTCACCCGCGCCATTATCCAACACAACCCACCTCTACACGCCCTTAACCCTCCCCCTCCCAAACCCTCCCATCGCAATCCCCTCCCTCCCATGCCCACCCCCCACATTCACTCTCTCGCGCCCATATCCATACCCCCCGCTATGGACTTGGCTGCTCCTGTCGTGCTGCAGCGCACTGCCGTAGACGAACGACGAATCCACGGCGCGGGAGCTCCACGGCCTGCCCTTGTATTTCTGCGCGAAGAACTTGGCGAGCATGATGCCGATGACGAGCCAGAAGACGGCGAGGGCGAGCATGAAGGGGATGAAGAGTGCCATTTTGGGGGTTTGGTGGTGTAAGACGCTAGTTTGTGGGTTTGCGGGGGTTGCTTGTGTATGAATTGGATAGCGGAGTGGAGTGAATAGAAGAAAGAAAAGGGAGGCTGTAGGTGCGTCGTTGAAGATGCGGAAGAGCGGAGGTGATCTACTAGCGCCGTCTGGGGAAGTTCCGAGGTTTGGCGGTGCGTGGCGTGGGGTAGCTTGAGTGACGTGCGGGAGAGCGGATCCTCGACGTCCGATTGGCTTCGCACCAGCTGGGGCGGAAGGTGCTACGGGTGCGTAGTCAATCTGGGGCGTCAACTTGACTCGTCTTTGCTTCGTCTGGCTTGCTCATTCCGTCACACTTGACTTCGAAGACAACACGACCTGACCGGCTGCAGCTTCCATTCGTTCCAATGACTTGCCTTTCTCAACCGTGTCCCTAAACCACCTCCCCGGCCAACCCTCCGACACCCTCCAATCCTCCCACCCCTTCTCCCGCACTCGCCAACCGAGCGCAAAGCTGCAGGAAAACCACCGTCTCCGTGGCGGCGAGGTAATTCAACGTATCCAGAAGAATCTTGAGATGCCGTGTGAAGCTGTCCTCGTACTTTGTAAGCATGTCGAACATTTTCTCCAGGCGCGTGGGGTCGAAGATAGCGTGTCTTGACGAGGGTTGGGAGGCGTTTAGGGAGGCGTTTACGGTGGCGACGAGGTCTGGATCGCTAGTGACCAGGTAGCGGGAGAGGGAGTATGTGAAGGTTGCAAACATGGCGCAGGTGGACATGATTTTGTTGTTGATCTGTGGGTGGGTTAGTAAGGTAGCGATGTCAGGGCAGTGTGTGTGGCGGGAGGAGGAGAACGATGGGAGGGTGGATAGAGTGAGTGTAGTGTGGATGCCGAGGACATACCTTCAACAGCTTGCTGTTCGTCAACATGCACTCCTTCAAACACGTCGCCAGAAAATCCACATGATCCTGCATCAGTTCATCAACCGTCCTCTTGGCCCCATCTCCCGCGTCTCCGCTCGCTTTCCCCTCGTCTTTCAGCCGCGACATGAGAGACACCCAGTTCGGCTCGATAACCTCGGCCGTGCAGTAGTAGGTAAGCTGCTGCACGAAGACCAGCATGCGTGCGCGAAGCGTCCAGGCGCGTCGCTTCCACTGCTCGATACGTGGGTTCTTGGAGCGGTGCTTCCACATGGAATTCTTCCCCTGCTCGCCCCAGCATTTGCCCAGGTCGGTTTCGAGATGCTTGAGGCTGAGCAGGAAGCGGAAGAGCAGTTGATAGCGGGTCAGGGTGACACGGCTGACGACGAGAGAGAGGGGGAAGGGCATATTGTAGTCGAAGACAAGCGCCTGGAAGCCCGTGATGTCTTTGTCGTTCGTGATGTTGTCAGTATTGGCGGGGGTGTAGGTGGAGATGGAGGTGGCGGCTTCTTGATCGAGGCCTTGCACGTTGACGATCTTCATGAGCCAGTTTGTGAGGCCCACGTCGTTGATCTGGACTTTGATGTCTTCTTTGTAGGGATCCTCGACAGCCACCGAACCAGCATGGCGAGTGGCAAGGTCGAGCAGCGACTGCAGTTTGCCGACGTTGACGTGCTTTGCTGGCTTTTTGAGCTCGAGCTCGCCCATCTCGAGGAAGTAGGTAAAGAAGTCGGAGCGGTCGAGGAAAAAGTAGTGTTTGAGCGAGCGCAGGCGCGCAGGGAGCTGATGTGTTGTGAGGAGGAGATTAAGAAGGGATGAATTGGCAGATGCATATGCCGAATTGACGTTGTCGAGAAATCGCGGGTCGTCGAAGCTTGTCGGCGCATCTTCTACGCGTTTACTGACATCGACGCCTCCACATTCGCGCACAACATTGAGGTACTTGCCGGCCAGCAGCACCTTGTCCTTGACTGCTTCCAGCTGTGGCGGGACCAGTGCGTCTCGAATTGTGTATCGCTTCTCCCAGTACTCGTCTGTATAGTCCTGATCCAACCGCTCACGCTTGATGCTGCGCTGCTCCTTGACCAGGAACTCTGCATGTGGGTCCTTGATGCCGCCGTGATGCAGCCACTCGTTTAGCATAGCCATGTACGGTCGACTGGCCTCTCGCAGGAGCGTTGTGAGGAGTGTTCGCGCCGCTGGATCACCAGACATGGACGATAAGCGCTTGGTGATGAGTCCAAGCACACTCCCGCCCTTGCACATCTTCTTGACCGTTGCTCCGCCTTCACGCAGCGACTCGAGAATGTTCTCGAAGTCGTTGGTGTCGTCGTCCGTCTCCTCATCCTTCTCGTCTTCCAGTATCCCATTTGCCTTCAGCAGCTCGATCCCAGTCGTGTACAGCTGGAACAGCATGTGGCTCGTCTGCTTCATGTGCAGATTCAGCACATGCAGCGTGAAGGCGTCGTTGGTCAGCGACTGGTGCTCCAGCTGCGCAATCAGCGTCAGGTAGTCCTTCAGCAGCCGCCGCACTGCAGCGCACAGCGCGTGGTTGACGGCGCCATACTGGTCTCTGCTCAGCACCTCGACACACGTCTCGACGGCGATGTAGTGCGTGGCCGTCCGCAGCATCGCCTTGGTGAGGTCCTTCAGGCTGGGGTCCAGGCCGGGCAGGATCCTGAACGGCGGGCCCAGCAGCCGCTCCTTCTCCTCGTGAGGGTTGTAGGCATCGCCGAAGCGGATGTACTGCCCCTCGAAGCCCATGAACACGAACAGCAGGTCCTCGATCAGCGCCTTCTCCTGCGCGTCCAGCGACAGCTGCGCCAGCGGTGGCGGCTGCAGCGCGGGCGGGGCGGTCGACGCCAGTGGGGGGATCGAGATGCGCGTCGCCAGCGGGGCGGTGGTGTGCGGGATGAGGGACGCCTGGGGGTCCCATGGGGCGAGGGGCTGCTCGCTGGGCTGCCTGGGAGCGGCAGCTTTCGCGGGCTTGTCGTCGCGGCCCTGCTTCTCTGCGCGACTGCGCCGGCTCTCGCTCGAGTGCTTCTGCGGGCTGCGCGTGCGGCGCGTCTCCGTCTCGCGCTCGCGCACCTCGCGCTTCTCGGTGCGCCGCTCCCTCAGCTCCGCTGCCGTGCCCATGCCGCTCGAGCGCGTGCTGCGGTGCGCGCGACTGCCTGCGTCGCCCTCGCCAGGGCCGCTCCCGGACGCAACGCGGGGCCGTGAGGTCGACGTGTAGTTTGCATTCGCGGAGCGGCGGTCGGCGGTCGAGATGGGCTTCATGGTAGCAGGGTTGCGGGAGGACATGGCAGGGCGAGGCGCTCCATAGGTGAGCTTGCTGGGGTTGCGCGCAGCCGCCGCGTTTCTGTTTGTTGTTGCGGCGGCGTCTGGTGCACCCTTGGGCGACAACGCGTCGAGGGCTCGCTAAAGTGGGGCTATGATGCAGGAACGCCGACGCAAGGCATAGCAAGCCAGACATGGAGATGTGGCTCATGTAGGTATTAAAACATTACATTCGAATCATTACTACAAAGAACGCTAAGTACTTCATCATTGGTCGTGCCTCATAACAGAACCAGCATATACACAGACCATCGCTCATAGCACTCGTACACACATTATCCACTAAGCCACCACCTGAGACCACATTAGCATCTAAGCTCCAACAACCGATTCGGTCCTGTGCACAGCATCTACCTTCTCTTCGTACGTCTCGAACACGTTCGTGCCTTCGAGTGCATTCTCGCCAAACACATCAACCTCGGTGCTGGAAAACTTGCGCGCCGACACACGCTTCTCGAACAGCAGGTCCAGCTCCGCAAAGCTGCGGCCCCTGGGCTCCGGCAGCCGGAAGTACGTGTACACGATGCTGAGGAAGCAGGACCCGGCCCAGAAGAATCCAGCGTAGTTGCCCCAGTTCCACTCTCCGGGATTCAGCATGTACGGTGTCAGCACCGAGGTGATGATGCCAATGACGTTGTACAAGTTGCGGCCCAGCACGACAGTCTTGATCTGTAGGCGGCGGGTGGAGAGCTCGGCGACAAGCGAGTAGCACACCGTGCCGACGGTGAGCTGGTAGAACATGGCCCAGACCAGCATCATCACGCCCGTGGCCATGGCACCTGTCTCGCGCTGGCTGGAGGGGACGAGGCCGAGGAAACCCATGACGAAGAGCATCGTGCAGAGACCGCAGAGACCGTAGAGGTAGAGCGAGCGGCGACCGATGCCACACTTCATCAGGAACCACGCACCGAAGACGCCGGCCATGTTGATGCCGTACTGGCCCATCGCGAAGTCGTAGGATGTAGATGGGTCGAGACCAGCCTGCTGCAGGAAGTACGAAGAGTAGCCGGAAAAGGCGTTGCCACTCAAGTTCTGGATAGCCCAGGCCATGCAGACAATCTCCGTGCGGCGCAGGTCAACACCTTTGAAGCAGTCGAGGTAGGTCACGCCCTTGGTGATCTTCTCCTCGAGGGCGGTGGTGTGGACCATCATAGCCACAGTCTCGTCAGCGTCAAAGTCGGTCTCGCGGTTCAAACTGGTCAGACGGAGCATGGACTTCTTCGCGTCTTCCAGACGGCCCTTGCGCACAAGCCACCAAGGAGACTCGGGAGCAAGCCAGACACCGATGATCAGCGGCACGGGCCACATCCACTGCAGAGCGTAGGGAATGCGGTAGGACCACTCGTCGTCGCGGTCGACCATGGAGCGAATCACGCCAATGCCAATGACCTGGCCAAGACCCCAGCAGAAGTTGACATAGGTGGTTACTGCAATCGTTAGCCATGGCACGAACATGCTGAACTTGTATCTTACAATATCCGCGCAACGCAACAGGGCACACCTCACTTGCGTAGGTGATGGTAAGCGTCTGAAACACACCCCACGGGATACCACATAGGATCTCCGCAACGAGGAGATGTACCACCGTCTGGGCCGTGAAGAAGATCGCCGTGAAGCAAATAATCAGGAACAAGCACCCGATGACAGTGTACCTGTACCCGATGGCCTCACTGATCCAGCCGTTGAGGAACAATCCAATAATCTCACCCACGATAACACCATTGCTCAGCCCAGCCTGCCACGCTGCAGGAATCTCCCACGTCCCGTCCGGCAGCTGCTCGCCGTACTTCTGCTTGAACTGCGGAAACCCGAAGAAATTGTTCAGCAGGCACACGTCGTAGCCCTCCATGACAATACACGTGCTGATCAGCACCGACCAGCCAATGGCCTTGGGGTAGAGCCTGACGCCCTGCCACAGCGTCATCTTGTGCTCTTTCTCCGTCGCCAGGCGCGCATCGTTGATGACCTTGTCAGCAGCGCCTTTGTGGTGCTGCTCGTGGTCCTCGTAGAGCGGGGGTGGTGCCGCGCTGGGCTGGATGTCCTTGTGGTCCGCCATGTTGCGGTCGGATTTGCCCCTCGCGGTGATTACGACAGGAGAGCCGCGGCGTTGGGAACGGGAAGGATGTGGGTCCGCGTAGTGCTCTCCACTGATGGGCGCTGTCAGAAGAGAGGGAAGCAAGGAATCTGGGGTAGGGTGACACCGGTTGCCTGGATGCAAAGTGAAGGTTGCGGCGCTCTTCAACTTAAACAATTTTCAGTGGGACAGGGTTGCAATCTCGCGAGCGGTCAGAAGGTGCTGAGAAACTAATTCCACCTCATCGTGATTGGTATGAAAGGTGGAGATGGCACTGAACATAGTTAGTTGACACTCTCCGTCCAATGGGCGTGGCCGATAGCAGTGGCCGGATGTCCTAGGCTGGCCTGGTTCGCTTAGGCGCACGCGACGCTCCGAGTCGGCAGAGCGATGAGTTCTCTGCCCTGAGGTCGGTTTCTGGGGTAAACATCGCGATGGGGCTTCGGCGGTTGATGATTCGCCCTAGAATGATGCGAAGCATGGTTAGTTGCATGCTTCTCCGCGTTTTAAACGCATGGCGCCCGCTAGAAACCTGGGGGAAGGAAGAGCCGCTGGCGGCTCATGGCGAGGCTGCCTCGATGCGGCTCTGAGGGCAAAAGCCCCCGACTTTAGCGTGCGGGCTAACGTCTCTAAGCGGCACGCAGGGCAATTTCCCCCGACGGCGGCGGCATAGCAAACATATAGGTAGCGCCGAAGCCTCGTGGAAGCATAAATTGAATATACCAGAGGCGCTCAACTGTCGGAGGTGCTATCGCGAATGTTCAGCTGACCTCAATGATCAAATGCCGGACTCCAGGTCTCTCGAATGGGCTCAATCGTCCGCCAACCCTGATACATCTCGACTTTTCGCCCGCCCTCCACAGTATCCAACTCCCGAGACCGCTCGGTCCAGGCGTTCTGCGGATACCGGTCAGCAATGGCATGAGGGTATCTGCAGGGGCTCCTACCTCGGGATTCCAGTTCCCGTCCTGTGGACTATCCCATGCTTGAATGGTCCAGCGCTGTGCCCCGGCAGACGTGTTTGCAGCCTGCAGATTCGGTGTCATCGTCTTTCACTCCGATTTAGCGATTAGGGATCAAGGGATATGGCGCGGGTTCAGTGACTTACATCATCGTTGGCTTTCAGCTGCGAGTATTGTCAGGAAAACTGTCAAGTGACGAACATCTGAAGGAGCCCCATACTCTCAGTGTCGTCATCGTTGATAACGTCGAGACAGTGAGTCGATGACTGGTACGTACTTCTCAAGTGGTACCTCATCTTGTGATTGGTTTTCTCCCTGTACGTGCTCGGTTTTCTTTACAATGATGTCCAATATCATCCTTGGATTCGAGATGGATACGCCTTAAGTAAGGCATAAGTCTCAATTCCACCGTGAGGCTTACTATCCGGATTTGCAAATCAATTAGACCTACGATCGTCTGTGATTCTGAGGTAGACATCTCCGTCATCCCCTCTAACAAGATTTTATTTCGACTGATCGAAGCCATCAGCCTGCATGAGCTTGATTCAAGGGTGATTTTCATCTATGCCGGATCCAATGCGGTCGCCGATGTGCCAATTTAGCAGGCTCCTGTCGGAAAGAAACTCGTCGCTATTGACAATCTACCGGTTGTTAATGGGATGGTCCTCCTGAGTCTCGGTGTCGCCATTTGTCCAAAGACGGTGTTAACAATGTTCATCCTTGACATCCCGAAGCGTGATGGAGGGATTTCTGATCTTTACGAAAGGTCCGACCCATCCTTGGGTTCTTGGGTTGGGTACGTCTACTCTAGCGTACATTTTGACAACCTACAAGCGAAAGGATGTACAGCTCGTTCACCTCCACCACCCCAATTACCGGAGCCCACAGTCGCATCATCTGGACTCTGCGATTGCAATTGCCTAGGACGCGCCAAAAGAGCAGTGTGAGAAGACATAGAGCAGGGTACTTCACAAAGGACATGAGACATGATAAGGGAAGATTTGCTACATTCTGACACTGCAAGGGCAGAGAAGGCGACAAGCGATTTGGCGAGAGCCTCAAAGAGCTGAGCTTATGTATGCAACCAAGATGATAGTAAGGGTTCCCACCTAGAGGGTACCAGCTGACAGTGCTGGTTGAATTGGCAGGCTGCAAAGCTAAGGAAGTGTAGCTGAAGACCAATCAGTGCAGGACAAGGGCATATTGTTCCTGCCACGGTGCAATGATCACACAGATCATTGGGTGTCTTACCATCAGCCAGCAGTCAGTGGTGATTGTGTCGCGCTCTCTCTGCTGGCAAGACACCCGGTCGCATCATTTGCTGAGAACGTGGATGACTGAAGTTGGTATCAACCCGGTGCCTCATAGAGAAATCCGGGACTGCAGCTGGCCAGATCTATTCCATCAAAAGAAATTGAGCCTATAGAATTCATCTTGAAGAGCCCCTCATGGGCCAGCGAGCTGGCGCTCGACCCTCGTGCACGCTGTCAGCACGTGCAGCCTCAGGCCACCGCGCAGCTGCGGATTTCCGTAACGAGTTCATCAGTGTGTAGCAGGAGGCATGATTTAGGCTGAGATACAGCATCTTTGTGATTACAGTTAGCAGTCGCAATGCGAGATTGTCGCGAAGTGGTGTGGTATGCTGTGACGTACTTGAGCGCCAAAACGGGCAGGCCCGTGCAACAGACGCTTCCTTCCCGCATCGAGGCCAAGTCCAGACACGAACGAGACAACACAAGCACGACAAGCATGTACGAAGCTATCCAAGCGTCACAATGGAAGTTAGATCTATGCTTGTCATTTGCAGCTGAGAGACATTTTTGCTGGAATCAGCAACATCCTAGCCAATCAACTGCCGCATGTCGCTTCGTGGACAACGCCTTGCCTCTGCACCATCCCACCTCACCTTTCGACGACCTCTATGATCGAGAGACGCATTTACAACAAGCCACAAAACACAATCTCGTTGTCCTATGGTCGTGTCTTATCTTCCTCTCAAGCTTTGGCTGTTTGTGTGCCGACGAGCCAGAAGCGGATGCGGCCACCAAGCATCGCGTTTCAAGAACAGCATCACAAACCCGAACTGCACCGTGTTGCCTCTAGCCTCTAGCCTCGGAACGACTGTTACCCATGCATTACCGCCGAACGGATGCCTCTGCGCAAAAATTCTATATCAAGGCTGTGTGCCTTGTAGGTTATCGATCACCAAATTAATACATCTCAATCTTGTGCTGGTCACTCGCTAACAGTCTTCTCTTCTATTCTATTATTCTTCGACATCATATTCACTTCTCTTAATAATAATCCTAACGAGATGTACTCTACCATATTCAGCGTCGGCCTGTTTGCCGCTACAGTCCTCGCTCACGGCAATATCACCAGCCCCCCAGCTCGCCTTCCGGGGCCAGCGATGGCACAGCTCTGTGGTCAAGCCGCGGTTGCAGCCATCAATGCCGACGGCACCGGCCCACTCGAGAACATTCCCAGCAACGGCTCACCGCGATGCAATATCGGGCTGTGCAAGGGTGCGCAGTTCGCCGACAACCAGCGGAATGTCCAGCAATACGCGCCCGGAGAGCAAGTCAACTTCTCGGCCGTTCTTCCTATTCCTCATGAAGGACCTTGCAACATTTCCATCATTGATACAGCGACCAACACAATGGTTGAAACATTACTGGTTTTCGACTCGTATGCGGACGAGAACTTGGCACAGCTACCAGCCAACAACACACAGTTCAGCGTGACGATGCCACAGGACCTGGCCGCTGGACAGTGCACGCAGCCAGGAGACTGCACTATGCAGTGGTTCTGGTTCGGTACCAATGCGCAGCAGACCTACGAAAACTGTGTCGACTTTGTCATGACGGCCTAGATGGCTAACCATGTCGAACTCGAGGGAGATGAGAATGATTTTGTTTAATTGAGCATTGTTTGCGATATCAGCACCTCAACAGCTGGTTTGGAGGAACTAAAGACCTCACTATGTGGCTGATAAAAGTTTACATACGATACCCATAGAAGTTTGTCGCTTGCTATGTAATAATGTCATCTGTATATACCGGAGCCCTTACGTGTGGTCGAGATTGTGATACTGAACAGTGGTCTGAGATTGCGCATGGCGCCAAATGAATAGTACTAATTGTTAATACAGAAAGGAAATGCAACACGCTTCAAGATGTCAAATGTCGAACTGTCGGAGTTAGGCTGACAAATCTCCGTGGCGTTGGACATGGAAGCGTCGCGAACGTCACGACAGACCAAGCGCCACGACTAATCATCAGCAAGCAGCTGCGAAGCTTCATATCTTGATCTCTTGCTGACACCGTCACTTACCTACAGCGCAGCACCTTTCCACGTCTTCTGCCTCTCATATACGCTTTCCACGATCCCAACATGGCTACAAATGCGCCACACGACAACGCGACCACTGATGAAATCCAAGTCACTTTAACACATCACGGAAAGCCCGTTGCACTGGGCTTCACGCAAGGTTCCACAATATCAGACCTTTCAGACAGGATAGCGGAGCAGCTCTCTATTCCACCAGCGAACCAGAAGCTGCTCATCGGCGGCAAACTGGGCCTGCAGAAACCGCCCTTCAAGAACCCATCTCTACCTCTGAGTGATTTCAACACCAAGAAGGTCACCCTTATGGGCAGCACAACTGCTGAAGTCTCCTCGCTCAACGCCAGCATATCCGCCGCGTCCGCCCCTCGCCGACCGGGACCAATCAAGGCTGCCACGCCCGCGCGAAACCGCGATTACAAACGCATACAAGAAGAAGCGCAGTACACATTCCACACTCTCCGGCCGCTGCCATATCTTCCGCGCCCAGAGCGCAGTCTAGCATTTCTCGAGCGCCTCCGCGATGATGCAGGAATCAAGGCCGCGATGCGCACGCACAAGTTCAGCGTTCCGCTGCTTACCGAGATGGATCCCGCTATGCACACAACACAGGAAAGTCGCACGTTAGGGCTGAACCGCAATAAAGGTGAGGTCATCGAGTTGCGGTTAAGAACAGACGCATATGATGGGTATCGAGACTACAAAACAATACGCAACACACTGTGCCACGAGCTCGCGCATAATGTGTGGGGGCCACACGACCGGAACTTTTGGAATCTGTGTAAGCAGATCGAGAGGGAGGTTGCTCGAGACGACTGGCGGAGCGGGGGGAAAAGTGTGGGGAATCAGGAATACTACGAGCCCAGCGAGGAGGAGATGAACATGTGTGACCATGGCGGCTGGAGTGGGGGCGAGTTTGTGCTGGGGAGTGGTGGAGACGGAGGGAGCCTGGTGAGCAGTGCTGGTGGCAGCATTGCTACCGGGAGCTTGAACCGCAGAGAGATCCTCGCCAAAGCGGCAGAGGAGAGGGCGAAGAGGACAAAGCAGGCTGAGGACGAAAGCAGAGGTGCCGGTTCCGCCTCATGAGACCCTGCCTTTTGATGCTCTTGATTGTCATTCTCACCTTGCATAACGCCGCGTATACCCTAATTTCTAGTCTTCCAGCAATGCTATTCGTTTTTCAAAGGTCGATCAAGAAACGCTATCAAACCCCAGACTCTGCACCCTGTCATACCAGTCCGCTTCACCAACCTGGCTCGTCTTATCTGTCGCAACCCCTTCCGGCATTCGCACCCATCACACCAGATGGAAATAGGCAATGTAATTGTCCAACGCAACTGTCTGTCTGTCTGTATAGAGACCGTGTGTTGATTGTTAAGGGGAAAGTTGTGATTGCTCTTCTCTAAGACATACAATTGCTAGTCGACAGGTTTCACTTCAGTTCATTTCACTTCCAACCGCGGCACCAAGTATAAAAAGCACTTCTCAGTCCAACGTAGGTCCATCTTCTTCTTCTTCGGCAACCTCAACTATATCAACCTCCATCTCAACCACAGGTCTTACAAGAATACACCACACTCGTCTACTGAGCAGTACCGCCACAACAACCATGTTCTTCGCCTGGTCTTTGCCCGTCTATCGCCCACCTGTGTGGCTCGAGACCTTCATCGATGACGGCCTGCGCTATGCACGAGACGGAGTAGCTCGACTGCTGAGCGGCAATGAGATGCTTGCAAGTTGTTTAAAGCACGACTACATCTCCGCGTTCACGGTCATCATTGGCGTGAGCGCGCTC
>JUDZ01008932.1:0-13267 GCA_000812845.1 Stagonosporopsis tanaceti | reverse complement strand
GTGTGTGTGTGTGTGTGTGGAAGAAGAGCAGACGTCGCACGCTGGCGACCGATTCGAGATTCGACAGTCGAGCTAGACGCCGCGCCCTCGTCAGCTTGCGTTGTCCGCCATCGACCAGGGTGGTTGGGCCAATCGCCGCATGGCTGGTGGTGGCTCCACTCGCACACCTCACGTCGCACACACCCAACTTGCACCCGCGGCTCGCTGGGCGGTGCTGTGGTGAGCCGCTTGATCTGCACCCCCCATCAACTCCCTCCGGCCCATCTGTTTCAGCTTCCCGCCTCTCCGTGTTTTTTTTTCTGCTGCGCCAGACGCGCCGTGTTTACGCTTCCTTGTTGACATCTTGGGCGCCAGACCGAGGGACCCACAATTGCGGGAGTGCGCCAGACGAGGGTCAGGGGTCAGGGTCCGCTAAGTGACCGAGGCGCGCCGCTTTGAGGTTGTGGTGACATGTTGGACGTGAGTGGAGAAGACGCGCAAGTACGAGTTATTACTACGATGTGCACCAAAAGTTCGACTTGTTATATCAGACATGGAAGGAAGGGGTATCTTGTATTTATGGCTGCTACCGTGCGACGTCCAGATAGAGCTTCGTCTCCCGTGCTTCATGTTCGAGAAGCATTCCTGGCACCGGAGCCGCCCTAAGCCTCGACTCCACCACCTGCCACCGCCAAAGCAGGACCTGCCTCTGTGCTCAAACTTGCTGCAACCTGCACATCACGTGCATTCTGTCCTGCACACCTGTCACCAATCTTCCAACTTCATGCCCAAACGAGGTCGTGCCCAGCTACACATTGGCTGATCCACCTCCTTCAACGCAAAAGTGCCCTTCCACGCGCTGGCGTGCCTGTGGCATTCTTCGCGCAGTTCGATGCTTGATTCGATTGTCTGTGTCCATCTCCTCATCCGTGTCTGTGGTGCCATGCTGAACTGCAGGCCCAGACTACGGCCGCTGTCCGGCCATGAGCATCTGCCGGATCTGCATAATCTGGTTGCGCTGCTCGGGCGGCAGCTGCGCAATCTGCTCCGGCTGCAGCGCCATGACCTGCGCGTACAGCGCGCTGTTGTCCATCGCCGGCGGTTGCGCCTGAGGCGGGGGCTGGGCGTAAGGCTGCATCTGCGGCGGTGTGGGAACGGCTTGCGGAGGGTAGCCGGGAGGCATGGCGTAGTTTGCCGGCGGTCGAGCGACAGGCGTGGGCTGCGGCTGCGGCGTCGCTTGCACGGGCGGCGCGGCGGGTGCAGGGCCCGTCTCGACCAGTTG
This sequence comes from Stagonosporopsis tanaceti, assembly GCA_000812845.1. Classification (NCBI taxonomy): domain Eukaryota; kingdom Fungi; phylum Ascomycota; class Dothideomycetes; order Pleosporales; family Didymellaceae; genus Stagonosporopsis; species Stagonosporopsis tanaceti. The sequence continues at coordinate 12,006 of JUDZ01008932.1, read as the reverse complement.
GCCCAGCATCGTCGGGTCGACCAGGTTGAGGAGAAGCAGCGATTGGAAGATGGCGTAGGCGAGCTGTGGCGCCTGGCGCAGCAGTTCCGTGGCCTTGGCTGGGTCCGTCATGACGAGGCCCTTCATCTGCGAGAGAATGTCCAGCAGCTGCGGCGCGGGGAGCGTCGAGAGCGTGCGCGAGATGGCGTCGGGGCACGTCAGGTTCGGGGGCAGGTCGACGCCCGGGGGCAGCGGGCCGAGTGCGCTCGACGGCTGCGCCTGTGCAGGTTCTGGTGCTTGTCCGTTCATGGGCGGTGCGCCGCTCTGCGTCGAAGGCGCGTTGTCGCCGGAGCCGTTGTCATTGGACCAGTCCACCCTCAGCTTCCTGCCCATGATCTCGTAGTCGTTCAGGTTGCGCACCGCGGATGCTGCTGCGTCGGCGTCGGCGAACTCTGCGAACCCGAACCCCTTCGGCCGCCCTGTCTCCTTGTCGTAGACCAGCCTGAAGTTGAGCACCTGGCCCACGCGGCCAAGCGTCTCGACGATGAGCTCTTCGGTGCCGCCTGCTCGCGTGTTAGCAGCCGTCTTTCATAATGAAGAGCGCCAGTACCATAGGGGATGTTGCCGATGAACACGACGCGACCAGCTTTGTCGTTTGGCGCCATTCTGAGCAGCGGTGCTGACGATATGCGCGCGGGCGTAGGTGACCTGTCGTGTCGTTTGGCAAGTCGGCCCAGCTTTGAACGTAGTCTGAGCCATTCCAGCACCAACGACATCACTCACTAGCGTGCACGGACCACTGCTCCATCTACTCGCCTTTGTGCTTGCGGCGAACCACATCTTAAGCACACGAAAATGGCCAGACGCGTACAGGGGATGATCCAGTACTGGTCAGCTGCTAGTCGTTCTCCTGCGATTGAGCAGGTTTTCAAGGCATAAGCAATATCTGAAATCTTTCGGAGCTGGTTCCAGTTGCAACAACAGCTTCACCACTGAGTTAGGCCCTCACACTGGACCAGTGTACGCTTTGCAAGCTAACGGCTGGCTCTAAGACCATATTTTCCTACACTGCTTATGAAAAGTAGCCTAGAATTGCCAAAGTACCTCCCATGGCTTCCTGTGGTGTTCTACTCAAAACAGCCTCAGACATTTTAGCACCACACATCTCTCACCACCCTACAACTTCGGCGCACAGCACTCCCCATCCCTCCCCACCTGCGCCTCCACACTCGGCTGATGATGCTGCTCACTCAGCAACCTGCTCTGATTGAACCCCTGCTCACTTGGCGGTACATCAATCGCAGGATTCCTCTCGAAAAAGTTCACCGGCTTCATGTGGATCTTCAGCACCTCGCACGGCATGACCGGGAAATCCTCGATCCGCGGCACGTGGTTGATGCCCGCCTGCACATACACCACGAAATCCGTGTCCTTGACGTTCTCGTCGCGCTCCGCCCACGACCGCACCCCCGTCCCGCCGCGCGACTGGTTCGTGTACTGCCCGCCGGCGTACAGCTCGCCGTCGCGGTGTGCGACGACGTAAATGTTGTGGTCGGAGAATTCGGCGCGTTTGTAGTTGAAGCTGTCCTTGTCGGAGAGTATTTTCTGGAACGGAGGGGCTTGGATCTTGTACGCGACGGGCTTGTTGTTGATGGGGTTGAGGACCGACGTGTTCTGGATCTTGAACGTGCGGTTGTGCTCGTACGCCGTGTCGTAGCCGCCGGACTTCTCAATCACGGTTTCTTGCACGTAGTAGCCGGTGCCGTGCGGGTTGAAGTCGGAGCGCGGCATCGGGAAGGCTTCGTCGTACACGAGCCTATTAGAGTAGCCGTCGATCATGGGGTCGACGCGCAGGGAGAAGATGTGTTGGTGGTGTACTGCGAGGACGCCGGGGTGCACAACGGTACCGAAGGGGACCTCGATACCCTCATCGATGGGCTGGGTGCTGAGAATTCCAGTCGCACGAATTTCGTACGTGACCTCACCGGCCTGGTTGAATATGAAGGCGAGGATGTACTCATAGTTGGAGACGGTGATGATAGACTGCACGACCAGCTCGCGAGATCGTACGACTGCCGCGCGGCCAGTACGGTAGTTGGTGTGCTTCCAGCCAATACCAGCGTCTTGCTCGTGGATGCAGACGACGTTTGGCATGTCAATGACACCTCCCTTGTCGTCCGAGAGTACAGAGCTGAGGTAGTAGATCGAGCCCAGGCAATCGCATCCAAGCTTCAGATTGTTGGCCATAATGCCTGCACCCGCATCGCCCAGGTCGAACGCGGACTTCTTGTGGAAGGGTCGCCGAGGGTCTGCGTATGGAATGTTCATGTCGCTCAGACTCAGTCTGTAGAAGAGGGGGCGCTTGTCGTAGCGCACGTCATACAAGACCATACCTTCACGTTGGTTGAATCCAACCCTGAAATTCCATTTTTGCCACGACAGTACACTCGATGTGCCCTCTTGCTGCACTGTAAAGCTTGCCCCCTCAGGTTGGACCACGTTCAATGGCTTCAAGTCAGTTCGGAGAGTCTGCGCTTCTGGAATGTACTCGTTAGGTGGCTGAACCTTGTACTTTTCGATAGGCTTGATCGTGTTGTCGGCTCCAGTAGGCAAAGTCTCAATCCGAATGACCTTCATGTTCTCTGTGCTGATAACTGGTGAGATGGGGATCGGCATGGCGTAGTGGTTAGAGTCGGCTTCGGAGGCGTTGTTGGGATCTCGGAGGTACAAGAAGCACTGGTACAATCTATCCTCGTCGTTCACGCCATCGCTGCCCCAGATCCACGGATCCACAAGGTGTTAGTTCTTGAGTTCATGCTTTGTTGTATACAGAACAGCTTACCACTTATTACAATAGTCCCCTCGGGAAGTTGCAGCTTGGCAATCTCAGCCTGAACACCGGCGTCCGCAAGGGCAATCTTCTCGATGGCAACAATCTCATCTCCATCGCCGTTGGCGTGGACGAAAGGCCCTAGGAGCACATTGCGTTCGACACGTCCAGAGGCAAGGTCGATGACGGCTTCGTGGAACTTGTTCTGTCGACAAAGTCAACCACTGCGCTTCAAATCAATGTCGCCACTCATACCGTATTCCGAATGTAATAGTTGAGGAAAGCCTTCCTGCTAACTTCTGGCCGTGAATTTCCGGCATGCTCTGCCTCCAGGTAACGCAAAACCTCAGCCTTCGGCGGCTCCTGCAATGTAACAACTTTGAAGTGCAAATCTGTATGAGCCGGCCACGAAGCCTTGATGATGGACGCTGCAGTCGTGATCTCGGACGCGGATAGTGGCGCAAGAGGATGCCCTACAACAGCCTTGATGGCTTGCGGAGCTGCGTCGGTGGCGATTTCCACAGACATTTTGAAGTTCCGATGGACACAAAGGATTGTAAAAAGTATTAACAAAAAACTCTAGACTCAGTATTTGTAGCTCATGTCAGATCTCAGATTAGCTACCGAATGTGGTCTTTCGTGTCCTTGATAAGAGGTGGATCTGCTATCTTAGACGCCAAGCTGTCGTCGAGATCGCATGGACTTGCCGCAGATGGGTTAGGTGGTTACTCGAAAGGTGAAGGTCCGCGGCGCGGGGTGACCCCGCTATTCGATTCGAGCTCGTGTGCGACACCGCCGCGTCCCGTGACCGTCGCTACCTTATTCTGACCTTGAGTTCATCAGGTCCATTGGCCGCAAGCACGGCCTGAAGTCTGCACGAATACGTGTATCCATATCTACTCTGATGCCCATGTGGAACACATCTCACCTTTCGATGCTTCACAGCAGATTGTGCGACTCGGTTCTTCTTCCGCATCCTTTTGCTCATCGCGCAGACCACGCATGCTGAAGATAATGCGGCTTCTGACCTTACCAATTCTTGTGTCGCTGGCTCGACTGCTAGGAGACATACATCCAACTATAGGCTGTATTCCTCGCACCGTGGCAAAAATGTTGCTTGCTTCCTGTTTCCCATCCTACAGGACCAGATGCAGCTGTTCAAAAAGCCTTCTTCAGACCGTATTTTTTTAACAAGACAGGGCGCGAAGCAGATTTCATGGTCAACCTCCTGGAAACGATACGATATTCTCAGTTTGATTGCACGCATTTGTCGTCCTATTTCTGCATCAACTCAACAAGCTCCCGCCATAGCAACCACACGCGATTGCAACATGCATTACGAACAGAGATTTATTAGAGACACCTGCTTGCATCGATACAGGGAAGTGGCAGCTTGGATAGCTCTACTCGAATGCAAGCCTGCTCACATGCTGTACAATGCGATTGCTTGGGTATGTGAGGCAATGGCCTTGCCGTAGCATGCATGCGGATACTTCTTCCTGCGAATCGCTATGGATGCCCTGGCAGTTGTTTCGTTTCTTGTTTATTTCGCGGTTTTGATGTTCGTGCATCCCGCCTCAAACCTAGCTAATATGGCAGATTGACCCATATATTAATCTACCCGGCACGTGGGCTGTTCGATCATCCACAAATTCGACCCTTCAGACCAAGGTCTCAATCGCGGGCCTAAAAAATTCAAAGGGGCCAGCTTGTCGACGTTTCGAACATGCAGTTCTGCTGTCGAAGCGACATTTGAGGATCCGTTTTAGATTGCTTGTCCTACGAGCGCACGCCCGTCATATGGCAATGTCAATGTTTCAAGCCATGAGTGCTCCACATCTGACAGCGGATACGGGTAGCCGCCGGCAACAGGAACGTCGTCTCCGGCTCTTTAACCGACATAACGATAATCTGCAATGTAGGTTCATTTGCATGCCGAGTGCTTGATCCAATTAAGAGCGGGCGTTTGATTTGGATGGCAAGATTTGAGTGCTACCATATGGATCTGGGCATAATGTCGCATCACCGACCAAGTTGCAAGAGACTACATAAAGACAAATGCTACACTGCATTTGCACAACAGCATCTTCCACCGTCTTCACTTTACTCACCTTCGCTCCATTCCACTACCAGCAAACATGAAGTCCTTCGCAGCAATCACTCTTCTTTGTGCGGCGCTTGCTGAGGTTGCCCACGGTCACTACATCTTCCAATACCTCACCGCAAACGGTGTCAAGGGCGCCCAGTACCAGAACATCCGCAGGAACACCAACAACAACTCGCCCGTCATCGATCTTGCCTCCAACGACCTCCGCTGCAATGTTGGCGGTGGAAGCGGAGCATCGACGACTACTGTCTCCGTTGCTGCAGGATCATCGGTCACATTCACAGCGGACCAGGCTGTATACCACCAGGGCCCCGTTTCATTCTACCTGAGCAAGGTCAACAGTGCCGCTGCCGCTGATGGCTCATCCGACTGGGTCAAGATCAAGGAGATCGGTCCTACCTTCTCCAACGGCCAGGGTGTATGGGATTTGAAGGGTAAGATTGCAACGCGAGGCCTGGCTTATCGCACCATACTAACTCGTCTCAGATAACTATGCTGTCACCATCCCCTCTTGCGTTGCTGCTGGCGAGTACCTGCTCCGCATCGAGCAGCTCGCCATCCACAACCCCGGCTCCCCACCTCAGTTTTACATCTCCTGCGCTCAGATTAAGGTTACAGGCGGTGGCTCCAAGACCCTCTCCCCCACCACCAAGATCCCTGGACACGTCAAGTCGACCGACTCTGGGTACACTGCCAACATCTACAACAACTTCAACAGCTACGTTGTGCCGGGGCCAAAGGTCGCGACCTGCTAGACGGAGCGAGGAGTGTAACTAGTATCATGTATCCTTTCGAATATACCACCGTTTCTCACATTTGAATCAAGATGTACGTGTGTGCATCTTACAGGTCTTTTCCCAGCATGAGTGCAGTGCGTGTTTGCCCAACAATCGCTGGTGACGCGGTTACGTTGGCACTAAAGCATTCACAGAGCGATCTGAGCCCAATGTTCAGCCTCGCACATCACATCCTGATCGATGGCATCTGCGTTCGTAATATGACTTGTCTTTAGGCCACAACAAGCCTTCACGCTCTATAATTGATGCTACACGAGGTCAGCAGTACAAATACGATTGCCCATTCCCTCCAGAGCAGCGCATCCCCATCGCTCCCTTTTCCCTGAGTAGCAGACTTCGAAGTCTGTATCGGCCAGGCTTAGCTCTTGCACCCTTTCTCTGCTTCCGCTCCTGGTGCTTCTCCCTCGAACCAGTAGTCCTACTTCCCCGACTTCTTCATGTCTGCCGGCCCTCCCCTCGGGCAACCTTGGTGCGCAAACGTCGGCAACAACCCAAACATCAACCGTGAACCCCCACCGCCGCCTCTCAACGTAGTCCAGGGCAGTGCGCCACCCCCTGCAGCAGCAGGAGGTCAAGTCATAGTCGAGCACCAGCAGGCGCCCATCTACAGTCCACCCGTGCCCATTGGCATCGCTCCACCCATTGGCCTCGTCCCTCCATTCGGAGCAGGCATCGGCTTAGGTATGATCCCACCCATGCCCTTCATGGACCCCTTTATGTACGGAGGAGGCGGGCCCTTGGCACCCATCCGCTCTGGCAAGTGCACGTTACAGCGTTCAAGCACCACCGTTTACTGACGCTTCACAGGCAACTTCCTGCCCGGTGCGCACGCCGGCATAGGCTTTGGGCTGCACGCAGCAGGCGGCATGCCGTTCCCACCGCCCCCTCCCGGCGCGCTCGCCACCGGCGTCGTCCCGGCTTTTGCACCCGCCGCGCCTCTCTGGTCGACTGGTGGTCTTACGTACGGCAATGTGCCTGCTGTCGCCAGCGGGATGGTGCCTCCCATGATGGGCATGGGCATGGGTATGGGCATGGGCATGGGCATGGGACTTCCCGGCTACAACCCGGCGCCCATGGCCATCGACGGTAACAGCGGCGCCCCACCGCAGCCCGAGCAAGTCGACGTGACGCAAGTCGCGGGCGGCGTGCCGCCAGGCGCCACGCAAGTCGAGGCCGGCGAGCACACGCTGTTCGTGCAGATCAAAGGCAATGTATGTCCGTGGCTGTCTCCCGGCGCTCAGTTCGTGACTGAGATGTTCCACATATCTTCCTCGACGGGACTCAATCGGCTGATCCAGGTGTGCAATAACAACGCCGGCCCTGACGATTGCGAGAACATGGCGGTCACCGAGTGTATCGAGTTGGGGAATGGGCTGTGGGAGAAGGGGCAGACGTTCAAGTACAACGATGCGGTTTCGAGGGTGTTGACGATGGGGGATGCTGGGTGGAATAATAAGAGGAATAGGGTGGGCGGTCAGAGTCTGCACCTCTGGCTCCACAGGATCTAGGCGCGTATGTTTTTCGCATGCGAAGAGGCCTGGCATCAGTCATTTGTCACGTATTGGTGGGGGGCTGATTGTGTACCTAAGCCCAAGCTTATCTCCCATCCCTCTCTGCCCCCACCCCCCCTTATGAGTACATGTTTCTTCTTCGGGTATGGGGAACGACATCTAGGATGGCGATTGTGGACGTTCTCTGTTCAGAATGAAACCATTACGACTTTTTGATGTCCGGTTGAGTCCCAGTGCGAGTGAAGCAGATACCCTATACAAAGGGCATTGCAGACCGGGAGATTCCTTTATTGTTACCACTAGCTTGCTTGGAGAATGCATCAGTCGACCTCACTGCTGCTTTGCGATCGTGAGGCCTGGTTTGGAAAAGTCAAAGAAGGAATGTGAAAAGATGTTGATGGAAGACCTCCGCTGTTTCATTGCATGTCAATGTTTTTGAGTATCGCTAATCTGGCGCTGATTTAAGGACGTTGCTCCAAATGAAGCTGTCCGGAGTCGGAGCATGCGACTTCGTAGTAGATGCTAAGCAGTATTGTGGACGATAGTGTTCGCGCTCGTTGCAAGAGATCTTCGCCCATCTTCGGGTATGGTACCCAGGATGCGCTTCTTGTGGTGGGGATGTATGTCAGCGTACAGGGTCAGGATACGGAGTCCGTGTGCATAATTATGCGCGCACGTTGAAAACTTAATCTGGGGCATAGTTCTTGTCCACCACTTGGCAAACTTTCGGGCTATAATGCACCTTGTTAGGGTAAGTATGATCAAGATGATGCCCGGCGTCTTGCAGAGTACCTGAGTTTGGCTGTGCTGGCTTTTTCCTAATTAGCCAGCTCTGTTGATGAATCAAGTGTGTGCCATCGCCTCACGCCTACAAACTGTCTATCGCTTTCATCGGCGATCGCACCTTGCATCTACCATACCTGGTATGTTGTCGTTGGTGCAAGCTCGGAAGACCAGCGGTGAGAAAACCGTGAAACAACCATGGCGAGCTGCATGTCTTGGAAGCTCCAACAGAAATCAGCTTGCAGGACGAGCGAGCTTCACCAATTGGATGGGCTTCCGGGAGCAATAACGGTTATTCCAGCGATGCCCGGATCGAAGTACCGCATCGCCCTGTGCCACACGGAACCGCAGTGACAATCTCCACAACACGGAGGTTAGGGCAGCCCTGTGACAGGGGCTGGAGCGACTTCCCCAGATGAGGCAATCGAGAGGCCCGGGGAATGCGGAGAGGTAGAAACCGTGGAAGAGCACGGAAGCTGTGCTAGGGTGACGCCAGCACACAAACACTTTGTACTACCAAAGGCGCCGTGACAAGCGCCAAATGTTGTCAGTTTGTGAAAAACAAACACTCACCACTTCCTATTCGACGTCGGGGCAGAAGGATACGAGAGCAAGGTTTCTCGGCTCAGCAACGAACATCAGAAGCAGTCATGGCGGTGTCCGAAAGGAGTATCCCACGGCATCTCCACGGTCATCGATCAGCGAAGCGTCCCAGAACCAGGATGACGGCCCGGGGATTCGCGCGAAAAATGTGAAGCTGTCTTCAGTGCGCGGCACTGTCTCTCGTCTCGAGAAGCATGACGTGCTCGTCCCGGGGTGAAGCGTGTTGATGGCGCCGAGCAGTCGCCATGCTTCATGTTTTGGGCGAGCACGACAGGACGCGCAGCTTCCAACGCAGAAGGGTTCAGTGACAGGTTACATGTTCGGGCAGGCATCTTCGTTTTTCTGCAATTTGTCGTACCGGCGCCGGCCGGACGATGTGCGACGTGGTTGATTTGCCGGAGATGGATCGAAGGCCGCAGCCACCGGCTCGAGCTCCTTCCAAGGTTCTTCTCGAAGCCCTGCTGCAGGTGCACTCGACATGTTGTTGCGCACCAGCGTACAAGCCGCGGACAGGACATTGCGCGCTCGCCTGATGTTGAAGATTGCCGAGACACCAAATAGCTGTTCAATCTCACGCGAATGTGCAGAAGAGTACACACTACACAGCTGCTGGTGCTTGCAATCATCAGCCCGCAAAGTGTCAGCGCGATTCCAGACGCCTCCTTGTACACTTGGCTCCATGCAGCCGGGTCCGGGGCGCGCGTTCCGTGACCCACATTTCCCCAACTCAGCGTCGCAAGCCTCGCGTGGGATGATGGACAGAACACGATCGAGAAGCGGTCAGAAAACGAAGCAATTCTTCCGGCACACCACGGCTCGATGTGATTTCCTTACTTGGCAAAAGAGCGCCTTGTCCCACGTCAGGCAGACGAAGCAGCCAGTCATGCTTTCCACGGACAATGTACAGCTGCTTCATCCCGTCCACGATAACGCCTTCGTCATTAACGCCTCGATAAAGGCCTGCGTGGGAGGCATCGCTTAAGGCGCCCGGCCAAATCATGCTGCTTGCGTCTCAACGGTATGTGTGTGCGACAGGCCGGTCATGACAGAGCAACCCCAGACGCCATGAAGTTTCTCCTGGAAGGTTTGGGCGTGGGGTGGGACCTGCTCCCCATGTGCAACAACGGTTCAAAGCAAGGAGCGCAGCCATCCGCTTCCCCGTCCGCTCCGGCGCTTTTGCACACTGATACACTTTATTCGCCCAAAGCATCTTTGCTTCTGACCCAGCAGCCCATCCTTGCGAGTCAGACTGCGGCGGTGAATTGTATAAGAGGAGAGTTCCCCTTGCGGCGCTGTCCTCACATCAGAAGGCCTACCGAGATACCAACCCCTTACACGTTGCACGGTCACCAGCCCCTGCGCTATACATAAGTCGTGCTTATTAGCCTGTGCCGTTGAGACAATCTGTCCAAACATTCCCACGCTCTGGCTTGAGCCTTGCAATCCCCGCCAACACACATCCATTCGCAGCAATACGTATTGTTCTGCCCAACCAACGCACGTTTCCGCACCTCCACAGAATCATTGGAGCAGCCTAGCAAACCATGTAAGCCTCACCTGCAGCCCTCTCTATACATATCACCAAGCCGGGGCCTCCGCTCTTGGCCTTGACCCGCCCTGGCATCTGGTTCGCCGCGCCAACACACTCTATGCACACCTCTGCGCATCCCCCACGCATGATTCAATATTCAATCTGACTCACTCCTCGCAGCTCGCAATTCCGGCTCGCGCAGCACATCACCGCCGCGGGATATAAACAGCTTATTTCGCTCCGCCAACACTGCCAGCGAAGGCACTTATTCTCCGGGCCCGAGACAACGCAGACCGTCTTTGCGCCTTCTTCCGACAACACGACGCACCACGCTTCAAATCTTCAGCTTGTAGTGGTCTGACCCCAGCTACTCCGGCCTATTTATTCGTGTTCCCCGTCCGACACCGCGCAGCCAGCCGTCTCAACTCTGGTTTCAGCACTCCTTCCCAATACGGAAATCGATCTGACGACGTCCCTCTTATAACAAACGCACCACCAACCCTCAACCTTCAAACCTCCCTCACCAATCCACCACCACACACACCACAACCCCTCGGGTCCCATCCACAGCCATCCAAAATGCCTTCCTCAACACTCAGCCTCACCCCGCGCCAGCGCCTCTCCATCCTCACATCCTCGTCTCTCGGCCACGACGTCAGCGCCGCCTTCACACTCAAAGCCGCCACGTCGCCGTCGCAGCAGCGCTCCATCGTCTACGGCGAGACCGCCGCGCCGCCGCCAAGCCCAATTGACTTCTCGTTTCCGAGCACCCCGAAGGAGGGCGAGAGGAGCGAGTGAGCCGTAAATGGAGATTGTGTTCGCGTGTGTGTAGCGGGTTTGCTGCGTTGTCGCACTCCCGCTTCACTAACACCCGGGCTTTACTTCGGAGCTTTTCTTTTCTTTTCTTTTTTTTTCAACTTCCGGCCTGCAGATCTTGCGGGTCTGGACTACACTTGTGTTTGGCATTTAGCGAGCGTCGGTGCTTTTGTCTTCTTCCTCTCCTCCTTCCCTTCACCTTCGCTTCTACTACCACCTTCAACGCTCTCTTATTCGAGCCACACATCCACTTCAACAGGCCACCTGCTTGTTGCCTGTTACTCCTTCCGCGCGTTGATCGCTGCCCAGTCACGATACACGCCTGCATTTATCAGCGCGCTTCTTCTTCTGTATATCCCCACTTCTTCCTTTAGGTCAGCCAACGTATGGCGTCGAAGGAGTAGTGTAGTTTAGATTTTTATCTTCGCGGAATCGAGAGTTACCATCTGCCATCCATCTGCCAAGAATATGTTGCCGTTTTGAAGGGGAGCTCATCTCCACCATCCCGCCTTCACTCATATCATCTTGCATCACCATGTGAGGTACAGACTACTCGCGCTTACCGGCGGAAGCATGGATATCGCGAAACGTATACATCACGCAAACCGTACCTCACCCGCACCTGCAAGCCCCACACTCCCCACAAATAGACGCATGCACACTTCACATTCTTGTAGCTCCCTGCTTACCTCTCTCGTCACCCTCTCCTCTCTTCTCCGCCCCTCACCCCTGTACACAGCGCCGCATGTATACAGCGCCGCGCCGCTCCACCTTCCCCACCTTCCCCATTGCACACACACACACATCGCGCACGCAAGCCGGGATCCAACGAGAACGCGACCAGACGTGGCGCACAGTCCGGTCCGTTTCTTGTTTCCGCTCCGTTTTTGTTTTGGTTTCGTTGGTCTCGGGTTCTGGTTCTGCGTGTGGGTCTGCGCGGTGTGGGTCTGCGTTTCTGTTCGCCGCCTAGGGAGGAAGAGGGCTGTTGGCAGGACGGAGACGTCGTTCTGGTCTTTTGGAGAATTTGAGCAGGAAGGGGGGGGGGGGGG
>JUDZ01008931.1:0-13257 GCA_000812845.1 Stagonosporopsis tanaceti | reverse complement strand
AATCCATGCCACAACAGAACACCTACATCTCGTATCACCCTCACCTCCCTTGTTCTACTGCCAACCTCCGGCACAAGGTCAATCAACGTCGACCAGAAACGCTCTCGAAGCCGCGCAGCATTGTCGTAGTAACTGAAAGCCGGACGCCCATCCCCAAGGGATGGCAGATGTAGGGAGCCGAGAAGGTGTTCGAGCCCGTAAAAACAAGTGCCGAAGGGGAGCCACTCAGCTTCCGCCCAGTCGACAAGCCCTGTAATGTCCCAGGTCTCTTCGTTGACGAGAATGTTCGATGGTATAAGGTCTCCGTGGTTGAGCACGACCGGGTAATCGTGGATGTCACAGCAGAGTTCCAACGTGACTCTAGCTCTCCTCTTCAGCCACTCGTCTGGAAGTTCTTCGGACAATTTCTCGAGCTTTTGGACGATGCGCGATCCTACTTTGCCCGGACATAATGAGAGAAACGTGGTTTCGTTGTTTCGAGGTGACTCAGGTTGTAGGACGCTATCTCTCCGCCTCTTGCTTTCGCGCGCCGGCCAGCTTTGAGCAATGGTCTGCGCAAAGCTCATGATGAGTGTCTCTTGCTTTTGCCGAAGATCGGCTCCTGTTGTACCGGCGTGAGGTTGAAGGCGGGAGAACGGTATCCCGTCCATCTTGTGCATCTCGTATGCTTGAAGACCTCCGGACAGACAAAGTTCCACAGCTCGAACGACAGGAGCTAGTGTTGAATGTGTGTTTCGTGCCGCCAAAGCCGCGTTGAAATCAAGTGCATGTCGCGCAGGTCGGAGCTGGACAATAAGCTGCCTCTCGGCTTTCAGCCTGGCGAAGCGGGTGCTTCCCTGATCTTCATCCTTCTCTTTTACCTCTATCGCTCTTGGGGATAAAAGGAGCGTGAAGCTACAATACCCCTGGTACATGAACTCCTCAACATGGTATCCATCGTAGGTCCTCCACACAGCTTCAAGGCACTTGTTCCTGTCCGCACCTCCCAACCCGTTCCGACGCCAGAAGTCGTCTTGAACCGATACCATACCAGTCGTGAAGTCAGCCAGACTTGGTCTACAAGTGTAAGGTCGCCGCTACGGCCGCTACGCTGTATGCAGACCACTTCATCCCGCATCGCTTGCCTTTGCCATCTTCGGCTCCTTGCGCATCACATGCACCCAACGTCTGCAGTTGTGAAGGTGTGTCGTACTCTGTCCTGGTTCGCTGGCGCTCATGATGATGTAGGAAGGATGACCATTGTGGAGTGGTGCATCCACCACTAGCATGCACGTCAGAGTCGCTTACGCATACGGTCCATATCACGGCAATCATGTCGCAGCTAGATTCGCATGTGAGATACATCAAAAAGTATTACATATCATTCTAGCACGACTCCTTTACGCGTCGTGTCGCCTACAAGGCGGTAACTACAGAAACGCCTCGTAAACATACACACTAAAGCCAGCTCAGTCGTGGGGTGGTATCACATAACTCTCCTTGAACACGGCATCAAGCCAAAATGCAGAAAAAGCAGATATTCATCTTCGCTCCATTACCACAAAGCCATGGCGGCCAACGCGGCAGCGCCGAAGCTGAAAAATGACTGGCTGCCAAGGGCAGGTGCGGCGTTGGCGGTGTTCTGTGCTGGGCTACCGGTCGTGCCTGATGCGCCGCTGCCCAGTGTTGGCGAGCCCGCTGTTCCAGATCCAGATGGCGATGTGCTTCCGCCGCCGTTACCACCGGTTGTGCCAGAGCCGGCTCCCTGGCCGGGGCTGAGATTCTCGGCAGCTTGGGCGGCGAGCGCGGTGAAGGCCTGCATTGTCTTGTCGCCGGAGGCAGGACTGTGTGCGCGTTAGTGTTGATAACAGCAGAGTTGGAGCGGAAGGTGTGTGCGTACGCATTAATGGCTCCCACCATGCCCGCTTGGCAGTGCTTGCCCTGTGAGCAGTAGAACCAGATGGGCTTGTCGTCAGGAACGCGGATGGTGTAGGTCAGGAGCTGGGAGCTCGAGTTTGCGGAGTCCGCGGTTGGCATGAAGCCGGAGAAGAAAGCGTCCGTCTTGTTCGTCATGATGTTCTGGATAGGTACGCAGGGGTTATCGAAAGTAGACTGGACTACGGAGTGATTCTATTCCATGTTAGGGATTTCTGGACTAATGGCAAGGGTTGCACGATTTACCTTGGGGTGGAACTGGAACTGGACCATGTCTCCAGCATTTGCTTGGATGTTGTTGGGATAGAATGCAAGCGACCCGTTTGACCCACCAACCTGAATGGTGTGTGTGATGAGTGAGCCGCCCGATGCTGTCGAGGTTGATGTTGTTGTTGTTGTGGGTGCAGATGAAGTAGAGTTTGCTGTCGAGGACAGGGTTTCTGAGGCTGCGATGGACTGTGATGATGCTGAAGACTGTGCGGCCGCAAAGCCAACCAGGGCGGATACGATGAACGATTTCGAGAAGTACATGGCGGCAATGTGCTTGGATGTAGTCGACAGGTCAAATTATTACTATTCGAGGGCGTGAGAGAGTGGTGTAGGCGACTAGCGCTCTAAAAGCTGGACTAGCCAGATATTAAGAATTGAAGAGACCGTGAAGGTGAGTTGAAGGAAAAGATGAGAAGGAGATGCAACGACAGACGTGGAGCAGAGCGGATGTGGAGCACGAAAGTGAGCCTGAGGAGTGGACATAGGTACTTTAAGGCATTGAAAATGGGCTCGGAACGCTCGCTGATTGCGTTTTGCTCAGGCGTCGTCGTGGCGGTTAGCAGCTTTTCCGATACATGGAGAGCAGTCTGCGACGCGTTGGAGGCTGTTCGTGCTTCAGCTTCTCGCAACCTGTCACTTGAGGCTCATTGCGCGCAGCACCAATTTCGCAAATGGAGGCATTGCACAGCGCGCAAAATTTTATGAAAAATTGCGTTGTTGTTCTGACAGCTGCAGATTCAGTAGGTATTAAAAAATTCTTGCGTTACCACGGCTTGATGGTCGTCGGATGCGAGTGTGATGCCAGTGCGAGGTTGGGGTCGCGGGTGTCGAGTTCTGCGAAGCACTCCACGTTCCAGGCGTGTTTGAGCACGCTACAGCCGAGCGACATCAACACCTGGGCGCCGGCAACATCAGAACCGTCCTCAGGCGGGTGCCGGAAGTTCGAGATGTGATTAAAAAGGTCTGCACAGTGGCTAGCCATCATGCCGGACTCAACCAGCCTAGGGCTGCAGCTCTTGCACAAATTGTGCAGGCAAGTATCGATGTCATTGAGTCGGTATTCAAACAGTGTTCAGGAGTCTGATGCCTCCTCCGTAGACTTGTGATCCTCTATCCAAAATCTAGCACTCTCTTCCTTCTCGCCTGTTACTCTGCACACTGGCTTCGACAGTGTTGTGTGTGCCCTATCCGTTTTGTAGTGCATTGTACACATTCGAGGTCGAGTCCACTCAGAGGTTCTGCACACCGAGACGATATCGGGTACCCAGGCTGTAGTTGCTTCGATGTGGGTGTTTGTGACATATGACAGCTAACTGCCGACGTCTAGAACTACCGCGATGCGGTCATGGTGTTCCAGTGGGAGGATGCGTTTGATATAGCTGAACGCATCTACAGCGGGCTTGCATCTGGCGTAGTCCTGGGCATGTTTTCTTGGGTGTACATGTTTCCTAATACTGTCCATGTCGCCCGTAATTAAAAGTCCAAGACCAGCTGCGGCGCAAGCTTCTCCAAATCTTCAACCTGTAGGAAGCCATCTGATATGCCATCATTCCTGACAGACCTGGCACGCTCATGCTTCGCTCGAGCAAGAGCCTCTCGGACGAAGATCTCCATATAGCGCCCCG
The DNA here is from genome assembly GCA_000812845.1 of Stagonosporopsis tanaceti. Taxonomy (NCBI): domain Eukaryota; kingdom Fungi; phylum Ascomycota; class Dothideomycetes; order Pleosporales; family Didymellaceae; genus Stagonosporopsis; species Stagonosporopsis tanaceti. The sequence continues at coordinate 9,448 of JUDZ01008931.1, read as the reverse complement.
TCAGCGTCATTGCGCCTTTCTGTATCTGCGTATTGGGGTCTTCGAAGTTCTCGTGCAGTAGTCGTGCGAGCAACGGTGCGGGGATAGGATGCGCTGTAGTCAAGGGTTCAATGGTTCTGGTGGGTTTCGGCGCTGCCACATCCTCCATCACGTCGTCGCTGAGGGCGTCGAGCTCGTCTTCCTGCACATCTTCTTCGTCAGATGAGATGATGGTTGTTGCTGGCTGGAAGCCAGCTCTAGCCGCGGGGGCGCCGGGTTTGTTTGACGCGCCCGCTGCGCGTGATGCACTCGCCGCCGCAGCTTTCGTGGGCGCTTTCACGGGTCGGGGTGGCTTGAACTGGGGTCCTTTGCGCGTCGTGCCATTTGTGCTTGCGTTTTTGGGAGGCATCATGAGCTTGATGTGGTTGAAGTGGTGGGTCTCGTCAGCAATACGGTGGAGAATGGCACGCTCGTCGTTCGACACGCAGCCGCGGAACAACGCGTAAACATGCCAGAGACGTCATAACCAAAACAACGAAAGCCATGCTAAAGCTGGGGCAACTCAATACTCATTATTCGTGATTCGTGCTATGATGTCTGAGTATCCACGAGATCACCAAGGGAGTCTAGTGTTCGCCTCAGCGCAGCAGCATGACGACCTTCATTGCTTCTGGCATTCCGATAACGGATGGTGTGCTGCAGGTACATGTTAACGGCTCTTAGATCAGGGAGGCAGTGCCTGCGTTGGCTACGCCACATTTGCCGTTCTCGACTCTACGCCAAGCTGCTGACAGTCACATGCGCGAGCTGCAGGTCAGCAATACACATGTACATACGTTCGTCCATAATTAGCCGGATCATCATTTGCAGTTCGAAGGATCGTTATCCTGAACCACTGCAATCAGCACAGATTCCACCCACTTTCGAAAGTTACTGCAGCGAACAGTGCACCGGTCAAGCTTTCACGACCATCGCGCCGGCTATCTGTCAGGAACGTAATCTTTATCGTATTCCGCGGGCTGTCCCGGTAGCGTAATTACCGCTCAACGATCTTTTTGAGGCTTTTGTGGCATACGACACCAAACGCAAATGCTCTGATGCACGATCGTGGACGCTTGTGGCGCAAACGGACGTAGGCGAGCAGTTTCAATAAGACGTTGGATGTAGTGACTGCGCAAAGCGTATCGAATCAAACCATGCTGCGGACGACGTAATGCACCCAGACAATGCAGTGCCAGCAGAGTACTACCGTGGGTACATCGTTACACAGCAGCGCGCATCCAACATTCATTTCCAACGGGTTCTGACATGCGCTGTGCCGTACTGTGTACTACCGACTTGGACGTACGGGCAAAACAGCTGAGGATCGAGATTTGCAATTGAAGGAAAAACAATCGAACTTCGCCAGTGCGCTCCGATTGGTTTGGTGGCTTTCAGGCGCGCTACAACCACGATCAAGTAAGTACAGTGGTTCGAGAGTAAAGTCGACAATCGATATTTATCCTGGCTAGCTCATCAATGGAGAACTGTGGCCCAGGACTCGTGAGGTTTTGGAGGGCCGCATACATGATAAGGGCTTCCCGTTTCGGCGTGTCAATGGTCGAGTGATGACCATCTACGTTGCCGTGTTGTCTGGTGGTCGAGGCCCTGGGGGCCGGTCGTGCACTGGTACCTGCGCAGGACACGAGATGAACGATCACCGGTCAGTCAATCTGAAGGATCCTCGCAACCGCAAGATCATTTGATGGTGACGCGTGTGGAGATGCGACCTTGCTCTATACAGCAGCCAGGCGCTCCCTTGTGGTAATACTGTGCATCACAGAACGGCAAGATGCTCGGCGTTGGTGCGTATTTGGGTCTTCTGCTTCGGGTCGATGCCGGATTGACAGTTGTGTGCAACGCAGACAATCTGGAGAAAGTGATCACGGAGGACGACAGCGCCCCGCCATGTTGTGACCGGCTCGCGGATCTGGATGCAACACATGTACAGATTCTGTGGTGTTAGACGGCAGAGCTGCAGGCAACAGTCAACAACGACAAAACAACGCCGCGCGAAGAAGCACGGCCACGGCTGTCGAAATTCAGGGACTCTACTAACAGTATGGAGACCGTGTGGACACGAGTGCTCCCCAGCCCAGTCAGGGCGCGCCTCACAGTTGGCGGGGTATGAGGAATGTTTAGTCACGGAGCTAGCACGCACTACCAAACGGCTCCAGCAGTGTTGCGTGGCTCTTGAGAGTCAGGCAGCCCTGAATTCGGTCGACCAGCTGCTTGCAGCGCTGGAGTGGGACTGGAGGCGCTTGCTGAGCGGTACAGCACTCAATTTTCTTTCTTTGATGACCACCGAGCGGAGCGCGGTGCCCGACAGACACCACTGGTGGTCAGCAGCATCAGCACTCTGCAGCTCGATGCTGAGTGTGGCTTGCTCAGTGTTGGAGGCGGAGTGCCGTGCTGGGTCCTATTCGCAGCTCGGGGTTCGAATTAGCGTGAGGCTGCTCGGCGCGACGAGCGCTGCGCCTGCGATGTCCCGTCGCTGAGACGGTCTGGGGTGCCCTACGAGCGAAGCGCGGGCACCTTTGGCTGCCGGCGGCGTCCCACCCCAGCAAGCCACACACAAAGACGGACAAGGGCGGCCGCGCATAGCCCAACTCATCCATGTCTCGAAAGCGAAAGGCGCGTGATGGAAACACCCCCCTGTCCGCCGATTTCCCAATGCGGTTGCACTGCTCTTCACTGGAACCAGACCGTCGTTCTTGTGTAGTCTATATATCACAATCTGGCCGCGCTTCGGCAGGCTCTTCATCACCGCCGTTCCTGCCCTTTTGTGGTTTATTCTTGCTTTTCGTGGGGTGTGTGCACGCTACTGAGACGTCTACATAACAGCGCGCTCCCTTTACCACCTTGCGTGCATATCATCGATACATCACCACTTCGCTCCGCGATCCAAGTCCCCCGCAGGCCTCGTGTGTTCGACTGAGGTAGCCGCCTTCTGGTCTCAAACTCTGATAGGAGCCGTCTTACGCACAGATAACGCATTCGACCAGCGATCTGCGCTTTAGGTTGCACAACCCGTCTCCCATCCATATCTAGCGAGTCCCAACCCTAGGGATTCACCTCAGGAATTCGCGGACCCCCTCACCGACCAAACAAACAACCCGCGTCGTCACACGCTTGAATTCTTCCAATATTCTTTATTAAAGTCCCTGTCATGCCTCATTCTGTCCACACCTCGACTTCGACCGGAGCCAAGATGTCGCGGCCTTCATCCACCTCAACCTACTCGGCATCAAATGCCAACGCAAACGCCTTTCCTAGGCAGGCTGGCGCCGCCACCCTTCTCGCACCTGAGCCCACCGACGGCCAAGCACTTACATCGCCATCGCAGCTTTCGTTCACCTCATCGCCACGATCAGTTCTCGATGCACCAGCATTTGACGATTCAAGACTGAGGCCTGCCACATCGGCCGGCGCCAACATTGCTCGACCTTACTCCCGGCAGCGCGCGCAGTACTACGAGGAGCAGTTTTCCTACAAGGAGGGTAACACATCAAGCGCTCGCGACCGTGTAACCAAAGACGCACCCATTGTCGCGGAGTTGAGGACGAACGTGATTGTACGTTGCTGATCCCTGTGATGCTCAACATTCCATGCATGCTAATCGCCATACAGATCAAGGATGAATACACCCTGGTCACCGACCTCTCACACCATCTCTCGACCCGTTATCAGAAGCCCGAGACATCCATCATGATAACGGTAAACCATTCAGCGTGTCTGCTGCTTGGCGGCTCTTTCGAGCCGACCTACGTTCTCACAATCAATGCACTTCCTGTGCAGCTGCAGCCAACCCTCAACAAGCGCAACGCTGCGTTGATCCAGAACTTCATGACCGAATCGATTGGCGTACCGATCGACCGCGGTATTATCAAGTTTGTTGCGATCCAAGAGGAGGCTTTTGCAATGAACGGCGTGACCATCTTGGGCGAGATTGAGAACCTAGAGCGCACTCAAGCTGAGGAGACGGGCATGAAGCGGGCTGTGACCAAGAGCTCCCGCCGGTCTGGCGTCTCCAAGGCAAAGAGTAGCATCACGCTTTCTCGCAAGACGTCCAAGGCTAACACCAAAGGAAGAACAGTCACCCCTCCGCTTCCTAGCCCTGGTCCACTCGATTCCGGAATAGCTGTGAACGACAAAGGCCTGCAGGAGACACCCTCCACAGAGCCCACCAGCAAGGCCATCAACCACAAGCAGTCTGAGCCGATCATGTCCAAGTTCAGCAGGAAGACCAGCACCAACCTTGTCCCACCACCCATCCCTGAGAGCAAGACAGCAAAGCACTCTATGCCCAAGCGCAAGAGTCTGCTGAACATCTTCCGCCGATAAGCGGCATTCGATCTTTACTACGCACAACACGCATTTCCTACAATACTGTTCTTCATTAATGCATCTCGCAAGACATACAAAAGTCATGACTCGGCGATGGCATGGACATACGCCATGGCGTTGAGGTCGCCATCGATTTGGATCGGGTGGTTACGCAGCCTACGCCTCGTGCGATTACATTGGTGCTTTCCTCACAGATCTGTAGGGCTCCGCATATGAGAGCTTTCACTAGCATACTCTTCCGTCGCAATGTGCGACCTTGGCATCGCGGGCGTTTTGGGACGGTCAGGGACACATTGCATTGGGGCGTTGGGACGCCACATCGCCGATGGATCTACATCTCTTCATTATACCCATTCACAGCATCACTGTCCATCTGAGGTTTGATTTTCGTCGCCTCATAGAAATCAATCATCCCCACTGCAAATTCTCACGCTTCCCTTGTGCTACGTGAATGTTTTTTCAGCTCTTGATCCCAAGCGCCTTACGTGGTTCTAGACCGTGTCATCCTGCGTGAAGTTATCGACACACCACCGTCTGGACCTTCACACCTACATGCATCGTCAGCTCTGTCGCGCACTCCGTCTAGAACGCATCGAACGGTGTGTCTCGCCGCTCAGGGATGTCCTCCGTCGTAGGCCCCGTCCTTATCACCGCACGCCCGCGCCGGGCTAGCGCATCGTGGAGAGCTGAAAGTCTGCACCGCCAGCGTGTTCTGGGCTACGCGCACACGCCGCAAGCTCCGCACCATCGATGTATGGCGGCGCTAGCACCGCGGGAGAGCGTCCATCAGACCGCGGCGACGGAACTAGCGGCTGATAGGCTTAAACTGTATAAGCGCGGTATACGAAAGCGTCGTGTGGATGTAGGGCTGCGTTGTTCTGACCCGATGAGCAGGAAGGTTCTGCTTTTTCCCATGCGGGTGGGGCGGTGCGATGAGGTTTGGCTCAAGCCTCAAGAGCTGAGGCCAGCACGTCAATGATGATGGGATTGTGTTTACGATATGCAATCACAGTCGGGAGATATAGGTATTGTGAGTATGGTATTCCCGCGTTCTTAAGTGCCCAAAGCCTTTTGTGCGTTATCAGCGGTCGCCATGCACGGTGCCTGAATCCCACGCGTGATTCCCATTGATGCACCAGGCAACCGAAAGATCTCAAGCCCATGGTGCACCGATCCCGGAATCGCACCGTGCACTCGCACAGTGCCAAAAAGCAACGCGCAAAGCAAACACGCAAAGCCTCGCTGTCTTGCAGCAGAGCGAAGCCCGACGTCATGTTTCTCCCGCCTGTGTGCTTCTCAGCACGCGTGGAGCAACGTCGGCGATGTATACAAAGTAGGTAGAGTGATGCACATCACCCACGGCAGGCATGAGACCTGGCTGATCCGCGTTGATCATCATGATCACCACCAGGACTGCACTTTCGCTTTGCACCTGACAGCCTCGGTCGTTGCTTGAGACAGGGGCGCCTTGTGCAGAGTAGAGTCTGAGCAATGGATATCGCCGCAAAGACAGCGCGATCTTCAATCCATCACGTCAATGATTGTACCATTCTTGCACTCCCGCATCTGCAGGTCCGCGCAATTGAGTTTTACAGGGCCCCGCCCAGCCCGTTTAGGGTCTCATGCTCTGATTGGTGACGTAAGCGGGGATCTTCACTCCGGGCTCGAGCGAAGCGACGCACCGATTGAGTGTGATCTGCGCTCAACAACCAGGTTTTGGGGGTGCATGGTTCCGGTTGCCGCTATGTGAGTGTCTCGTTTTGAGGCGGCTGTTTCGATTCTGGATCGGGCGAGGCTCTTCCCGGGGCGAGCGGGTGAGGCGAACGTGGACCATGGGTTGCGATGATGAAAGCGACGTCACCGTGTGCCGGGCGTGTTGGCAAATCAAAGGGGGGTGGGGTGTGATCACCGTGGGCTTGTGGTGGCTGGCTGACCGAGAGGGCGAATTGATGCGGAGTGTAGATCTTGGGCGAGTTTCAATAGAAGATGAAAATTTGGCAGTGGGGTTCGAGGTAGGTTTGGGGACAAGGAGTTTCACGGTTAGCATACTTCGCATTTATGCAAAAGTTTTGCTCACACTCACTTTGCACTTGTCTCTGCTTGTTCGGTTGTATGCAATTATAGTCTTGAATTCTTGTTTGGCACCTCAAAGATACAGAAAATACTTGTCTGCTGATAAGTGCGCTGGCGCACACATCGTTCACACGACCAGCGTGTAACAACCTTCTCTTGTCTGCTCAAGGACGCAAGATCCCATGAACTGTACAGTCTTGCTCAATCACATTCTTCATGTGCCGTACCAGTCTGTCAAGGGCCAGCTTGACATTACCCTGCGGCCATCCACTTAGCTCCACGAAGTGTTGTAACAGCGCCTCTTTCTTCTCCAGGACCAATCGCTGAGCCTCGTCTCGCATGTTCTCCCGCAGCGACTTCACAAGGGCAGCCTTTGCTGCCCGCACCTTGTAGGCCACCATGGGATTGAGCTCCGTTCCAATAGGATATGTCTCCAGAATGACCTCCAGTCCATTTTCATACATTACCAGCCAGTCTGAGAGTGGACCCCAGGCCGTGATCCGCCCGGACTCCTCAAGACGTGCGAGCTTCTCAATATCTTTGTACCAATACCGGTGCTTTGTATGGCGCCAATGGTTGGGTAGGAGAGAGAGGCGGAGCGCGAGACCAAGTTCACGAATTTGATGCTTTACAAGGTCACCACCAGTCAGGTCGTGCTTGGGGGACAGTGGCTGGCGGAGGAGATCCTCAGAGGGGTTGAAGTCAGCAAAGTAAGGATCTAGTGTGAGTGGAGCAAGCCTCTGACGGACGCGCATGGCTGGATTGCTGGCCTGCGCGTAATTAGCAGTCCCCTGTTGAGCTTCGAACCCGGCTTCTTGAGCTCGGATCGTGTGATTGATCCCATCAACGGCCATTTTGTCGTTGATATCCATCATGTTGGTGTCTCTAATAATCCATGAACTAAAGTTGTTTGACACATGTTGTGCGATGGATTCTTCGTAGTTCATCTTGGCAATCCCAGATAGAAGTGCGTTTTCAAGGGTCGAGTCGAAGACATCCTCTTGAGTACCTAGCGATTGAGTTACTGGATAAGAGTCTGTCCCGCTGTAGTTGACAGAGAGATCATTAGCTGGGATAACAAGGTCCTCAGAAAGGAAGAGCTGCACGCTCTGAAGCTGCTGTCGGTAGTACTCTTCAGCTGCTTCTAAAGGTGATGGTCCGACTGGGTTTCGATCGTCCAGGAGAAATTCAAGCGTCATATGCGGTTGAACCAGCTGTGATTGTTGCCAGCAATTTTCAACAAACTGTTGCTGCTGTTGCTGGAAAGTAAGCTCCTGAGCCATCAAATCATTCGACTCCTGTGGACCGATTGGCAAGACAGCGATACGTTGTAATATGTCATTGTGTTCGCCTGCCCCGTATGCCATCATTGCGTCGCGAGTTTCTGCATGTCGTTTGGCAGTGGACACCTCCGAGCAGATGGTGCAAGTTGCCCACTGTCTACCCTTGCGGAAGAAGATGCTCTTGAGATGTTGGCGCTTACAATGGGAGCAGTATTTATACTGCTGATCTGGGACGCGGACTTGTCTCATCTTGGTATTTGTTAGGAGTGATTTCAGTGATGGGTTGTGATGCAGTGTAAGTGTTGTTTTTCCTTTGGCAGTTTTCAGACTCTGGTCTAAAGAGGAAGGGAACTCATAAGACGTTCTCACTAGGAATCCATAGCACTGTATCAAAGTTAGCATTGTGAGATCATGGTACTTTACAACTGGACCGCCATGTCGATGATATGCTCAGTGCGAGTGAAACTTGTGATATTTTAGAACAATGCCTCATGCGGTTGCATCATCTACATTATGAAGCTGCGTAATTACCGCAAGGAGGAACCAGTGGTGAAAAGAGCACGAGTTTGTAACCATGTGTGCTTTATTTCTCTAGCATTGTGTAGACAGTATCTGAGCATACCGAACCTTATCATGGAAGCAGGACATTCTTCTTGGTAGGAGATGAACTAGTACAATCAGGCCGCTATGGCAGCTGTCGTAACGAGAAAGGGTGGTATCCACTAATTAGAAAAACAGCTGTATGCTAACTCGAGGAACGTCGTCGACGACACCAAATCTCGATCCAGACAGCCCGCAATACTCGACGAGTGTAGTTAGTCTTCTAGGGTAGCCAGAGAAGAGTATGAAGTTTGCTCGTAAACTGGCTGACATTGCTCAGCGAGTATATCTGAAGGCCATAAGAGGCCATCAATCGACAGAGAGGATGTTGTCTGACCAGCGGAGACCGCAGAAGAGGTAGAGTCACTTCTTTATCGTGGTGCGATGGAAACATCAGTCCAACTTCCATCCAGGGTTCTCATTGACATCTTTTTCAGCGATCTTCGATCCAGGCAGAGTGTCCTCAAGGAAGACCATCTTCCAGGATTCTGGCTCCTTGTACACACTACGCTTCTGTAGCAGCCCTTTCGCCCATCTCTTCTCCTTGAGAGTGACTTCCGTGTTTGGCTGCTGGATGAAGCGGCTGAGCTCTTTCCAATCAAACTTGGCCACATCGCCCAGATCGAGCGGAAGAGATCCATTTCTCTTAGGCATCGGCTTGGGTGTCTCCGCGATGACCTTTGGGTGGCGCAAGTCAAACACATCAAGCACATTACGGTAGTTGCCGTTGTCGAGCTCGTTAGGGCGCTTTTGTAGGTACGCTTCGGCTTTCGTCAGGAAGAGCTGCTTCGCTACGCGATATGCCTCGGTATCCAAATCTAGCAAATCGCATGGATAGAAGCCAAGCTCAGCCTTGCAACCGCTGGACAGGAAGATGTTGAAGTACAGAATTGACTCCAAGATCACAGTCTGCGAGGTGATGACGCGGTAGTTGGCCATTTTTGCGGTGTGCTTAAGGACGTGGCTGCGGAAGGGGATGCAGTACTTCAATGTAGCACCCCAACGAGCCCAGTAGTCTGTCCAGTACACGACGGGCTTATGAGGACCGTTCCCGTCCTGCAGATCCCATTGCGCTCCCGCAAGGTCTAGTGCAATCTTTGAACCACACTTGAGCGTGATCTCGTAGA
>JUDZ01008930.1:0-13225 GCA_000812845.1 Stagonosporopsis tanaceti | reverse complement strand
CGGCAACGATGATTGAAGAACGCATGATTGGTGCTCTGCAATGTAGACTTGGGCAGTTCGGAAAAAAAAAACGTAAATCGAAAGGGTTCTTGTAGGCGTGCACGCAGTTTGTTTGAGATGGAGACAAGGCAGCGTCCTCCGGCTGGCCTTTATAATAGACAATTCGGCCAACTCCTCGGCTCCACTATCCTTCTGCTAGTAGGTAGCTTGATTGTTATCAAGCTTGGGAACAAGTTAGGCATGCAACTCCGTGCGTGACGCAAAAGTGCGATAGATTGGGAAGGTTAATGACAACCCCTAGTTATGTAGGATTCGTGAGGCGTGCCTTGCAGGCATGTTTCGAAGCATTGTGGTTTTATGAGTAATCAGAGTTACATACGATGCGCGTTTGCTTTCAAGGTTACTACTGTGGTACCTGGCATAAGTTTTGTTAGTAGAGCCGGCACAACAGGGGTGCAACCCAGTCTTCCTAACGGAAATATCACATCTGAAAGAGGATAGCAAGAGTTAGCGTCGTTATTCTACCGATAAGCTAAGTACCTGGTGATTGAAAAGAACACTACATTGGATTGGTTAGGATAACACGGCCCCTGTTGTACCAACAAAACTTATTATGCCATGTACCACAGTACATTGCCACACCTTGTAAGATTTGCTACAATGCGAAATAATCGCATTACTATATGAGTGTGTCCTCGAAAATTTTATACGTTTTGACATTCAGCTCGCCTAGCAGTGAGTTTCGAACTTGTTAGGCAAGAGGTCGTGCGGGCTACGCAGCATGGCTGGTGATCCTGCTCTAGGTGCTTATATGATATTCCGTGTTCGAAAGAGTTATTGCGCTGGTTCAAGCAGGTATGCCGTCATGGCAGGTGCGCGGGTTATCTATGGCATAACGTCGGCGCCAAGTGCCCTGGTTCAATTTGCCGGTGGCCTCCGGCCATACACAGAAAACCCCGCACGCCCCCTGCGCAGGCCCGTCCCGCAAATTCGACTAGCATCCAAGTGGCGTGGCACAGGATGGCATTTGTTCGCCTGCGACAGGTCGCCTGCTTTACTTGTCGATATAACTGTTCTGTGAGTACATACTTGTACAGAGACTTCAGCATGTACTGCGCTTTGAGAAACGGCGGACGGGACAGCAAATTTTGGTTTTAATACCCTATGATCGCACGTGTAGAGTCTCACGCAAACAGTTAGACTCTAGCCACTGCTTTTCTCCGCTTCCCGTTACATCCTACTGCTTCTCACCGCTTCTCGCCGTTCTAGCTACATGCTACTAATGCTTCGTCTGACTCTTCCACTGATGGTATTCAAGCCATGCCTGGTAGCTTGCTACATTAGGATTGAGTGTCGAGCTGTTAGCAGTGACCGAGACACCAATCATCGTTGCCATTAGCATCCTCCTCTCCGCGCTTTCCTCTCCGCTGTTAAACAGCCTCTCAAAACAGGCCGCGGAGCGTGTGTCCTCAATTTCCTTTAGTTATAGCCTGAGATGTTAGCAGCAGTACATGTATTTCTTGTTGTTCTCAGTATTGAATTAATAGGATGCTTGGTGATTACGATACCGCTGGGGATCACGGTCCAAGCCTTGCTTACGCACAAGAACGTCAAGGATGTCTTGAGAAGCTGCGTCGCCATTATAAGACAGAACGCTACAACCGAATCAACTAATTCCAGCGATACCCTGAGCCGACAGCCTTTGGACAAACTTGTATCGAAAAAATACGTATGCGACGTCGCATGCAACCACGACTGGAGTATTGTCGAACACCTCAAACAGACTCCAGATTCCGATGAAACTGATCCAAATTTTCAAGAGTACCTCGAGACAATGGCCCCGTCCCACTGGATGGCTCTATCGAAGCCGCTGTCATCTCGTGGAGTCAAATTTTGAGGTCATGATCAACTGTCTGCTACAACGTCCAGCACAATCGCTCCTGGATGAAAACTTCCACTGAGGTGTACGCGTTCTGCTTTGATGAAATTTCGGGTTTGTCTCCTGCTGTGAGTTTGTGAGACTGTACTGATAACGGCAGCTGAATTCGATGGCATCTCTGGTTCTTGGGTCGTTCAAGAAGGAGAACAAGAGGGACCCCAGTTCACAGCCATATTGTAGGCAGAGGTACTTTCAGAGGGTTTGATATCGTGCCTATGGTTAGTATTCTCCACGATGTCAAGAAAGCTCTCAGCACAAAGAAAGCATCACTGCGTGGCTGCCATCCAAACGTTGAGAAAATCCAAAATGTTCCACGACACCAAACTTTAGTGAGGCTGTCTCTACAAATGGTATGTATGAGGCATAGAACTTGACAAAATTTCGCTGATAGCATTGCAGAGCCTCATGTGGAAAGCTCCAGGGTCGCGAGGCAATCGGAGTATCTCTGGCGTGCTGTACCGACTACTATGCCGCGACTCAAGATTCGGATAGTACGTAGTTTTCCATCAGTCTTCCAAAGATAGCTCTGATGTCAAAGTGAAAGAATCTTGGTGGGCTATGTCTGGGCAAGTTTCCCACCAGACAAAACCAATTCTAGAACCGATCTCGCCACGCAAACTTACTTAGACGATACAACTTGTGACATCAATTCCGGCGTGTTCAAGCAGAGATATCAAGGGGACTGGTGAAAAGCAATACGAAGGTATGGTGAGAGCAGGGCTTATGCTGCCTCAAGCGTGCTTGGATAGCTCCATTCAAAGAAGCAGAGCTTGGCCACAGGAGCCACGGAAATGGCTTCAGGGATGAATAGGTCCTGCTCGAAGGCGTACTTGATTGATGGCACATGTTGATCGTGCGGCTAACGAGCCGTGACTGCATGCGAGAACATAAATTCAATTTTTTGAGACATGTAAGATTGTTTGAACGCTAACGCTAGGTTCTATTTCGAAATGGGCGGAATCCGAGGGAATGTCTGCTGCTGACATGGAAGTCTTGAGCGTTACACTAATCGGAACGCAGCATGTCCACTCGCTACTCAGGAAAGAGGCGGTGGCGCTTTAGTGCCGCTACCGTGGCTTCGAGCAGAATTCGATTGTCAAAGCAAACTGGGAAAATCTTAGTTGAGGCATGCGAAGAAGAGGCAAAGATGAAGTTCTGTCTTATTCGGTGAAGGATAGAGAAAGGGGAACATCGCAAGTGGGAACGACGACTGGAACGACCGTGGAGGTGAAGCTGAGATGTGTAACTTAAATCAAGTGTGTCACCAGCGAACGCTATAGATTCTCGCAGTCTTAATCATAACATGTCACTTACATCTTCCACTCATTGAACTTCTTCGGCTCGAACCGAATTTCTTTATCGAGATCCTCCAGATAGCTCGGCAACTGCTTCTTTGTACTCGTCTTGGAGTTCATCTTCTTCGTGGCCTCATACCACGTCCGCTCGTAATTGATCTCAACCTTCGTATCCGGCAGAATGCACCACTCAGGCAGCCTATCGTCATCGCCATCACCCGGTTTATACCACCAGAAGCGTCTGCTCCCATCTTCCTCGGTGCGCGCCGCGCGCCGCCAGTCCTTGAGCGGGTGATCAGTGTCCCAGTCCCACTTGTCCCAGCGGTCGAGCACCAGGTGCCGATACTCGACAAGGGGGTGGATGTACTCGCACGTCTTGAAGTCCGTGGGTGCGTCGCGCGTCCCCTTAATGTCGACCCACTCGCCCTCGATCTCCATTTGCTCGTGTCCGGGACGGCGTGGGCGCGGCGGTCCATTCTTCTTGAACAAATCCGTGTAGCTGTCTACAATGGGCCCAACACCCCAACCAAAGTCAAAGTTGTGGGTATGCGGCTCCTCGCGCTTGGGGTCGGCCAGTGGGTCCGGCTCTTCGCCGAAGAAGGGAATGTTAGGCAGCCTGTTGTACTGTTGCCGCAGCCATGTTTCATGCCATTTGTGATGGTAGGTGCAGCGCGTGCGGATGAAGGTTAACCAGTCGGAGTATTGGTTGAGCTGGGCTTTGAAGCCCACTTGATCGAGGTCGAGATGTGGGGCAATGCATTGCAGCATCCATGTGAACGTCGCTACAGATATATCTTGGATTGCATTAGCTTGCGCCATTTATCAAACTCGCCATCTGAATGAGCTTACTTTCCATATCACCAAGCATCTCGAGGAAGCCATCATCTGCTCCACCTCCGCAGTTGATGTGAACACCAGGAAACTGTGTCGTCAAGCGTTAGTTACCAGTTATATTGAGTAGACATGATGGCGTCCACTCACCCAGACTTGCTTCAGTTCAGGCATAGTTCTACCCTCGTTCGAACCGCCCTTCTTATAAGACTTCGCATCAATATACCACAAAGTGGGCCGGAAAGCCGATCGGCGTTCGTCTAAAGCCAGAGCATGGTATGCGTGGCCGACATCTAGCCGTCGTTAGTCTAACAAGGTTCGAATATTTGGAAAGAAGAACTTACAACTCGACAATCTAACATTGTGGAACCCATACTTCTTGCGCAAGCCACCCAGGTCCTGACCCACCAGGTCTGGCATACCAAGAGATCCCACGGTGTCCCAGACGCCTACCACTTTGATCTGCCGGCTGGCATTGCTAGGCGGTTGATCGACGAATGTATTCATCTCAATGAGCTTCTTCCAAGCAGCAGACTCACGAAAGCTCTTTCCTACTTTAGCATCGATTGTAGCTTGAGTACCGAAGCTCTTGCCAGTCTGCACATCTTCGCTGCCATACCTCATGTAGGCACGATAGATTCTGGGGAAGTACTGCATCTCCAGTGGTTTGATGACGCCGATATCTGCAATCAGACCTGAGACTGCACGTGCAGTAAAGGCTCCGCGTGAGAATCCGAAGCAGAAGATCTCGTCGCCCTTCTGATAATTCAGGACGATAAAGTTGTACGCTTCGATAACATTCTCCATGAGGCCAGCGCCTGTTCCACCTTGGCGAGCGGATTCGACGCCGCTGAGATTGCCGGTTCCAATGCCGCTGTCATAGTAGACGAGCTGATGCCAGTTCCTGGCTCTGTCTGTTTTTCTCTCGCTGTATCGACTGATGAGACGGCAAAGTTTCGTGACGTTTGATGGTACGTTCTCTTTCTCGCTCACGCTGGTTTGCCAGGTACCGTCGCAACAGATGATGAGGCGTCGACCCCAGGGCTGTTCACCGTCGGTCATGATAATTTCCAGGTAAGGGAGTCTTGAGACGAAAGAGGAGTCCCTGGAAGTGCGTGCAAGAAAAGTAATATATCAGCGCACAGGTCTTACTCCACATAGCCTTCCACAACAGAAGACGAGTTGCACGGTGTGGAGTCGAAGAAGCACCATCTGAAAAGAAAGGCAAAACAATTGGCTTCCACAAAATTATATGCAACAAGGCAGACGCCCACCTTACCATTTATGCTCCGAATCTGACATCGGGGACCTCCTAAGCCTCCAAGTCCTCCAAGCTGAGCTCATGACGCCAATCCCCGGTTACGCCAGCCTCAGCCAGAGCGCCTGAAACCCCTCCATCACATTTGACGAGCGCTGAATACCTGCTGCAGCGCGCTCACCGTCTTCGCGCCTCTCGTCTGGCAGCTAACTCGACGTCCTTTTCCACAGATTGGGTGCCTGGGATTCGGGACGCGGCTGGCTGGGAGAGCCGCGTCGGGAATCGTTCACGCTTAGTGTTTTTAGTGTCGCGCTAGTGCTGAATGTGGATCCCAACGGCTCAGCTACAAACTGGCTTGGCGCAGACTTCAGCTAGGAGGACATTGTGCAGATTGGCTATCCTTATCGAATCGCAGGCGGGGTCGGAACTAACTGGAGCGTATGGTAGGAGCGAACGTCAGCTTGCTTATGTTGATCTTACGATCGTGAGTGACTGTGATAGTGAGACACGTGAGATCACGTGCTGTGGTTTTCAGCCACAATCAATAAGGGGGGTCAGCACGGCAAGGAGCTCCCTTGAAGCATTAATGAGACACGTTCCAAGGAATACTCTCCGTATGGGATTCTTCTTGATAGAGATTGGACATAATCGTCGGCTTAATACATAACTGAGCGGGTATAGTCACTAAGCAATCCAGAACCAGATTTTCTGGAACACGTTCTTCGCCACTGGAGCACCAGAGATGTCGTTCGCACACAGTTCGTCCATCTCCCTCTTTCCGCTGATTACATCGATGCTCGAGACCTTGATGAAAAATGCTGTGCGGTACCAGATCTTGTGGCCGAGATAGAGGACCAAAAAGATGGGTATCGTGATATATGCTGCCAGGAAGTCAGACACGTTCCAATTGCCATTTGCAAAGACGCCGAAACCGTTGGTGATGGTCAGGAGCGTGACAACGACGAGGACTACCCAGACAAAGTACGGCTGAAATTTTGTGCGGTAAGGCAGCTGGTCGAGCATGTTGTTGTAGATCATGGCCTTGCGGAAGCGGATGTAGGTGATCATTACAACGATCCAAGCGATGAAGCCAGAGATGGTAGAGATGTTCATGAACCAAAGGAACACCTTCTGGCCAGTGCTGGTGACGTTGAGGTACGAGAGAAGACCAATGGACCAAGTCGCGAGAACTGCAATCCAGGGGACGCCGTTTCTGTTCGTCCTGCCAAAGATCTTGGGCGCGTCACCGACCAAAGCCAATCCGTACAACACGCGGGAACCAGAAAACAAAAAGGCGTTTCCTGCTGACCAGGCGGATGTCAACACTGCAGCATTGATCGCATGGTTCAACCCGCCAATTCCAGCCCTCTGGATACCAATGACGAAAGGCGATGCGGAAGCGTTGGAGTTGGGGCTGAGCAGCTGCGAGTCGTCCGAAGGAACGATGACACCAATGATGAAAGAGCCGAATCCGTAGAAGATGGCCAGACGATAGATGAAACGGCCAGCTGCCTTGGGGATGTTGCGTCGAGGCGCAATGGTTTCACCAGCACTGAGCGCGATGAGCTCAGGAGAAGTGATGAAGGCGAAACCAGCGCGAACAAACGCGGTCCAGTAGGCTAGGAAATTACCAGCGTTGCCTTCGACGAGATACGGCTTGAAGGCTCCAGGATTGTTCCAGTATCTGAACCCGAGGCGGCCCTGACCATTAGGACTTCCGCCCAGCATGATTGTGAAACCGACAATGATCAAGCCCATAATCGTAATGAACTTGATAGAAGCGAACCAGAATTCAGCTTCACCAAAGATGCCCACTGCGACGATGTTCAAGAATAAGACAAGAACAAGGAAGATAGTGATCCAGACAGCGCTGTGGACAGGCGTCTCCCAGTAGTCTAGAAGGATAGATCCAGCAGAAGCTTCAGCAGCAACCAAAATGGCGTACGCATACCAGTAATTCCAGCCAGCGGCAAAGGCCAAGGAAGGATCCACAAAGCGTTTGACGAAGTATGGAATTGTGATACCTTTCATGGGCAGATATGTCACGATCTCAGCCAAGTTGTTCATGACGTTCCAAACGACAATCATCATGGAGAGGTAAGCCATGAAAAGCGGTGCAGGGCCAACCAGGGCAAGAATGGAACCGGACCCGACGAACAGACCTGTTCCAATGGCACCACCAAGAGCCCTGTACTTGCGTTAGTTGCTTCACTGGGAGCTTTCAACACTACGATAGCGTACAAGAACTGGATGTGTCGACTCTTTAATCCACGATGTGTGTCTCCGCCTCGCCCGGTAGCTTCGCCGACTGTTGCAGCGCCGTGTGCGAACGGCTGCTCTGTGGTAGTTGCGTGCTTGTCGTAGCCATACTGCGCACTATCGTAGCCCTTCTCAGCCTCCCCAGAACCGACGATGTGGTGATTCGGCATCTTCAAGATGACAGTGGCAAATGCGATGCCAAGATGTGAAGGGAGCCTTGAAAGAAGGAGATCAGGATTCCCTATCCGGTCTGCGCGCTCACTGAAGGCAGCGGCGATCCAGATACTCTTATAGAGACACCCGTCGACGCGATTCTGCCGCCCGTGAGCTCAAGCAGAGATTTTCAAGCAAATCGCCCGGCGCGTCAGACGCAGATATGCCAACATCTTGGCTACCACGCATCCCACCCCTCGAACCGGTAAAGGCAGGTCACGTCCACTGCAACCGCGACAGGGATAGTGCGCCATGCACTGAGATTCCCCAGACTGCAGCCAATTATCATTACGTACAACCCCAGATATTGCGCGAGAAGTTGCCTGATGGCTCGAGTCAGAAGTTTGCGATCTTGGGTACTTGGTGTGGAGGAAGGTTCTCCCAAGGCCGAGTTTATGCGGGCTGTGCCATGGAGCGCACACCGCGCCCGTTGCGCCAAACGGCCCATGCGTAAACCAAGGGCGCGGTTCTCGTCGGAGTGGATCTTTGAGGCTCAACCTCCATGACTGGAAACTGCGTTCGAGAAGCCTACTAGTGATCGACGGGGCGTTTGCTAATCCACATGGCGGGATATGGGGTCAAAGTCTGAGCGCGCACATGGGACCTGGAGAAGGTGGGGAACGACGCTGGTCCGCGGCTAGATGCTGCAGGTCCTGTGGGTGGGAGCAGCAAGAACAAAGGGGAGCAACGTCGAAGGATTTCAAGGGTCTACGATTGGAATCAAGTATCTGCAAGACATGGCTTCGAACCTACAAGTCTCGCTTGGCTTATCAGTTGAGAGTCCACTCAGGAAAGGATACCGTATCTATGGTTGTCGCCCAACGCAGTAAACGCGAAGCACTTTACGGTAATACGGCGTCCCGCGCGGAACAGTAGTAGACGCCGAGCATTACTACTCCGCGCACAAGACTCTTGGTCAGAGACAGTCTGGTTCAGGCTGCGGCATTCGATGGCAGGGTCAAGATGCGCGCGACTCGCTCCTGCCAGGCGTCACAACGACGCGACCCCCCAAATGAGCTTGCATACTTCACGATTGGTGAATATGGAGGGCTCTGTCTTTACACTAACATATGGCTCAAGCGATACAACTTCTTGATTTATCCTTCGTATTTCATACTATGTAAATTCTTGGATGCGCGAAGTGTTGCGACCTTTGATGGAAATAGTTCAACCGGCCTTCACCATCAACACACCAAAGCGCACCCAGAACCGATCTCGGCCTCACTAATCGACAGAGTCCTCTCCCCAGTGATAGCAGCCGCATCTCACAGCTAGTAACACACCATTGTCTTCGAAACCCGACTCAAATACCATAATTCTTTCCCTGGCCGTCTTCTACGACTCAGCGTCAAAACACCAAAAGCAGCTCAGAAACCTGACTGGGGAAGTTCAGACATCGCCATCTCGCACTGTGTGACGCCTTTCCATCGCACGTGCAGACTACGCATAAATGCGCACCGCCACTACGCGTACTCTACAGCGTCTACAACGCTGACGAGGAGACGGGGCGCGACATCATGGGTCAGTGTCGACTGGATACGAGCTACTAGTCACGCCCCGTGGTTTGTGGTGACACATTGCTGGTTTGGACGGGTTGAGCAGTGGGAAACATTGATGTCGTGCGTCGCCATGTTGCTGAGAAGATAAGTGTCGCAGCGCCAGTTGTGACGGCCCTCTAGTGGGACCAGAGGATGCCGTGCATGGCACGACCCCTGAGTGGCAGGCGTTCGTCGACGCAATACTTGCTGCGTGGCGAGATTGGAAGGCGAAGCTTATAGCGCGATCAAGTCGTACTACCACGTGGCCTTGAAGGGCTCCTGGGAGGCGTTCTTGGTGGAGTTGGTCTGCTGAAATTGAGTCCGAGACCAGGGCCGGCCACTGGGATAGGCACTGACAGTAGCATATCCGATCCTGGCGACGCACGCAGATTAGCAGCACTTTCGGACACGGATCGAAGATGCGGCGAAGCATGTGGAGTGATGCGAGGCGTCTGTGCAGGGCTTGGACCGTTGCTCTCGATGCGCTGCTCTTCCACTGAAGGCCCCGTCGAGTGGTCTTGTTTAGTCTCGTGCTGTGGGAGTCCCATGTCAAACAAACTTGTGGCCAGTGTATTCGCCGACCTCCTCATTGGGTGCCGTCCGAACCTATTCTCACGATCATCATCTTTCTCCTCCCAGAAGCTCTCCCATCCAGCGAAGATCGGTAGAGCGAGGAGCAGTACTGGAAGGAACTGCCCAAAATTCCACGCACTCTCGTCTCCCACGATTTCAACCCCGGCGGGTGGGTTTCCCAGCGCTTGTGTGTACTGGAGTCCATCGCCAGCCATGTAGATACCGTAGATCGAGTAGGCCGGTGCAACAACCCAAGTGCGAAATGCTGCGCCCAAGTACCAGATCCACCACCACCATGCGCCTTTCTTCTTTGGGTCGGGATCTTTCAGCCAGTACATTGCGGCTATCACCGTGACGTGTCCGCCTATGGCACCGATCAGAAGCGCCGCCCACTTCCCGCCAAATGCAGCTTTGAACTGTGGCCGCTCTCTTTTGAAGAAGCAAGCGAGCTCGTCTGAAAGTTCGAGGTGAACGATGTCGTATGAATATGATACAAAGGAAGTGTAGCCCAGAAGAGCGAGGTTCGCCAGCATGAAGCAGATGCGTGGCAGATTGATCCATTTGTTCTTTACGAAGTAGTTTCGCAGCGCCACCACGGTGAGAAGGTGTGTAACAGTAGTGAGAAATGCGAGGTCGGTAACGATACGGAAGTGGTACACAGACATGGAGCAGTGCTTGAGTAATGCCGTGAACTGAATAGCCAGGCCTGTAAGCAGCTGTGTGTCTGAGAAGGCGAGGAGGTTCTTGCTCAGCACACGCGACCAGAACGCAACCGAGCGCCAGTACTTTGCCCTATCGTCATGGTTTTGCTCGTATGGTGTCTTGTTGTTTGTGAAGGTCCTCCTGCAAGTGTTGACAATGTCGTTGAAGCGGTCCAGGAACAAGACTGTAAACGCGATCAAGAACGCGAGGCACGTGGAAGACAGAAAACCGACAATGATCTGCGGGCTGTCAGCATGAATTATCAAATTGGAGGAGGGGTCAATACGCCTATGCCTGCGACATCCGGATCTGCAGGGACTGTCGTGTTCCTCCTCGCGGCACAGTCGACGTTGGTCTCCGCGCAGTCAAAAATTTGCCAGCCCATGGTAGACGTTCATATGGCAGAGAGAGGTAGGTGTACAGTGCGTTGTGATAGAAAAGTCAATCTTTGCATGAGACGGGATGTGTTCGAACCGGCCGCAGCTAGTGTCTGCTTGTCTGTCTTTATGCGTGGGTTGCGAGTCTCAACTCGCCCCCACACCCTAAGGGCTGGGGCTGCGCTTGTGCTGCGCCGACATGTCAGCCTTGTGTTTTGTGTTTGAGCCTCAGAATAGGGCTGTGCCAGGACGGCCGTAACCCCGCATGTTCGCCATTGAGGTATCCTTCCTGTCACATGTTGAAGATCAGCAACGCGTTGCGTTAACCATTCATGACAAAGTTAGAAACAGGAGCCGGGGTTTTGGGACGCAAGAAGCGTGCAGTTGCAGGTGCAAGGCTTTCATTGGTGGTTGTATGGGGCTGAGCCCTGCAGTGGCTTGCGGTAGGCTAGGTATGCTGATTCCCGATGCCGTCATAGCGCACTGCTAAAAACCGATGTTGTACAGATACCTCCTCCTCCTCCTCCTCCATGCTATACAACATTACAGCCAGTATCAAGGCTCGTACGCTTCTTCCCAAGACTGCGTCTCCTTCCCAAATATTATGTAAAAATAGGATGTATTCAGAAACGTAGAAATCATTACAAGTCAAAGCCGCGTCAAGAAGTATGTCGCGTGAACGTCTCTCGTAAACCCAAAGTGCGCCGGGCATGTATGCAGTAAATGGTGGGTTGGACCGTCGTGTCTATTCGTTGCCCATGCAGGGCGATGCGCGGTTGTGATGCTGGATGTTCGGCATTTAATCGGTACGGCCCTTCTCGGGATAGGTGCCGTTCGTGGTGCCGTTGGACTTCGTAATCTTCTCTCTTGTCTGCTTGGGAATGGTCAAGCAATTGATGCCGAGATATTTGCAAATGCTTGTGATGACAAGATGAGCCCAGCGGCCATATACAACCGCTGCAAAGACGAAGTACGCACGGAGATACCACAGCTCGGTCTTCGCAGAAAGTGGTCCGAAAGTGGTGCCAGGAATGGTGAAGTACGGGTGGTTGACGAGCAGAGCACCTCCAATCATGGGTGCGAGCATGATCGTCCAGTATGGGAACGGCTGGTGGGTAAGATGGGCCAAAATGATCTTAGTCGTCATGCGCCCGAATACCAAAGACATCGTCAAGCAATATAACACCAGGTGGTTGTCTTCGAGCAAGTGCGAGTACGGAGATCCAAGCCAGGCGATGGTGCATACGGTGAAAATGACCAATGGAGTCCACTCGTAGATGGTTGGAAGGAACGGCTGGTTCCTGGAGCGACGTGCTTTTGCGACGTTGACCAAGCATGCTGGGACGTGGGCAACGAAGAACGCGAACAGAATGATGGGAACCCAGAGCTCCTTCAGGGTGATTTCGCCGATCTCGGCCTTGTAAGATGGGAAGTAATGCGCCAGAGGTGTGGACCAGATCTCAGGACCGAAGTAGCCGGACATGCAGATAAAAGTACACGCAAGGATCAGTCCCTCTGCGAAATGTCAATGTCTGTATAGGAACGGATTCGCAGGGTGACAAACCTGTGGGGCCATTGAAATACCCAAGATACAAAGTGTGAGTGTGGTATGTCTCCCAGGTCGAAAGAAACATGGGAAGTACCGGCACGAGTGCAGTGAAGGCGCCGATCTTAGTCGAACCATATCCAACAGCTGCAGTCTCGAGGAGGCTGGCAAGTGTGCAGTTTAAAGAATCAATCCCGTGGCTGCGTCGAGTCAGTCTAGGCATTGGCGCATTGGGCTCAGGTCACGTACTCAAAGAGCTCGCCGAGCGGACTGGAGGTACCGGTACGGCGCGCTTGCTTGCCGTCGACATTGTCCATTGTGGAGTACATCCACATGCCAAACGCGAAGCTGTAGTATACCCATGACGGCGCCTGTTATGTGTGAGCTCATTGCGTATCGCTGGTAGTATGAGGCGGACTGACCGGTCCGACGAGATCCGGGACGTAAACTTCCAGCAGCACAACATTCCCAAGAATGAAGAAGAAGCCTAATAATGTGACCAGATTGGGCGCAATCCACATGGGCAGAAGCTCCACGAAGCCATTCCACTGTGTCTAGTCAGGGCGTGCGCAATTGGGGCGGGCGCGACAGGGGCCGTACGTAGTGCTTGAGGATGTAGCGGGAGATGAAGGATTTGTCGACGCTCGAGTATTTGTACGTCTTGAGGTGCTGCAGCGCTTCCTCAGAGACGCAT
>JUDZ01008929.1:0-13224 GCA_000812845.1 Stagonosporopsis tanaceti | reverse complement strand
CCCCCGCCGCCTCCCAGCGCGGCTCGCGCATCGACGAAGAGCAGCCGCCGCGCCCGCCCAAATCAAACTCCATGCCCCCCGACGCCACAGGCGCAGACCTCGCCCGCGCCCGCTCTGGCACCAAACAGCGCCGCCCGTTCCCCCTGCCCCCCGACGGCGACGACACCGCCGCCGCCGCCTTCCGCCCCTCCCCCTTGCAGCGCGCCTTCACCCACGTCGGCGACATCTTCCGCGACGCCCACGCGCAGGACTTTGAGCGCAAGAAGAAACCCGAGCTCGGGCGGGATCCGCGCGATGACAAGATGGTCGAGGGCGAGTCGAGCGATGAGTCGGACGGCGAGGAGGCGCAGGAGACGGAGGGCAGAGTGTCCGTCGGTGATGAGGGGGTGGAGGAGGGCGATGAAGGCGGTGAAGGCGGTGAAGGGAGCGCCGAGAGTGCCGACGAGGTCGATGACGTCGAGGAAAGTGCGTTGCAGCGCATCAGGGAGGATTTGGCCGTCGGGCTGGGTACCGCGGGGGAGGGGTCGTCGGCGAGGTGAGGTGAGGTGAGGTGAGGCAGACGCCGTGGGAGAGCCTTGTGTTGGGTGCGTGCGTACTGCCGCCGCCGCCGCCGCCGCCTGGGGGGAAACAGTAGACGTGTCTATACTTGCGACCTACCTGTACTCATATCCATACCCATACCCATACCTAGACCTAGTCCTCGTCTTACAAATAACGATCACAATCACAACCTCAACCACAACCCACTGCAGTCCCGAAACCATACATCGTTTTCCGTTGGGTTCGTTCGCATCATCATCCCCGCACAGCTAGAAGGCTGTGGTGTCGTGTGTTTGTGGCTCTCGTCTGCCTCTATCCTCGCATCCTCGCATCCTGGCATCCTGGCATCCTCTCATCCTCCCGTTTTTGCCCCCTCTCTTAACTTCCACTTCTGCTTTTACTTTTACTTCCACTTTTACTTCTACTTCTACACCACCACCTTCCACACTGGCTGTGTTGGGTTGGGTTTTGCTCGCGCCATTGTACTTGTACACGCACACTCGCACTCGCACGCACACTCGCACTCGCACTCGCACACCACGTCGCTTTGCTTTGCTGGGACTCGCGTGGAGATGGGACGCGTGCAGGGCAGTGCGGTGCGGTGTGGTGCGGTGCGGTGCGGTGCGGTGCGGTGCGGTGGTGTGGTGTGTGCGCTGTGACGGGACGCATGCAGGGCATTAATACGGGCCAGCGAGCGAAGAAAGTTGGGTTGTTATGCGCAGAAAGGAGACAGAGATGAAGGGGGATCCGGAACGCAGGAGTAGACAAAGAAGGTGTAGACAAAGAACGTCAATAAGAAAAAGCGATGAGAGAGAGAGAGGGTAGATGGAGAACATGAACACGCGGATAAAGACCAATGGTTCTGTGGGGTTGGCGTGCGCCCGCGCACCGTTCTTACTGGGTCTGCAGTGGACTCCTTATCGTGGGACGAGAAGGGGGAGGAGGCGGAGCACGAACAAGCGAGGAAAGGGGAGGGGGGGGGACGTGGGACGTGGGATTTTTGCTTTTTTTCCCCGCCCCCGCTCCCTGGTGCGCATGCGGATCGGGAATTTGCGGGGGGCGCTTGGGCCGCTGGGTGTTGTTGGGTTGGGTTTGTGTGTGTGTGTGTGTGTGTGTGCTGATGAGGGGCCTTGGGGATGGGGAGAGAGGACTGAGGGGATGGGAAAGGGAATGTTGACTTTTTGCTTGGTCGGTTTCTTTTTTCATTGCCTTCTCCTTCGTTACTCGTTTGACGGGATGCAGACGGGTCCGATTCGGGAGAGAGATACGTCTGTCTGCAGTTTGAAGATGCTGAATTCATCTGTTTTCCGTTGGGGAGAGGAGCAGCACTTGGGTTATTCCGGTCTGCGATAGTATCTGCCTTTATCTTGCTCTTCGTGTTGCCCATGTTGAAAGAAAATCGAGCGATGTTTGTCCCTGTTTCCTTTTCGAACTTTCTCGATGAACGGTTTGTGCTTTCTACACTTTGGCTCGATGGCTTCTGTTGCTCCTGGATCGGAGGTCTTGTCTAGGGAGGACGGCGTCAGCATGTCTGATTGGAGATCGGTCACCGGAGGTGTACGGTGGACTTGATTTCCCCGAAGAGATGAGGGTACATAGACGATGGTGTCCTGGAGAATGTCTGTTGTGGCCGGACTGGACGCGTGGCATCGCGGCGTACAGCGCGTGCTGTGGGCCCCTTTGATCACTCGAGAGACCTATCTTCAAGGTCGCTCTGACTGTTTCTTAACATCCTGGTATTGGTTGCGAAGCGTTGATCATCCACTTCAATAGAGAGACACGGTCTTAGGGGCGTTCAATTGAAGCCTGAATGATGGCTTAGAGGTCATATGTGCCAGTGGGCAGCTGAATGTTCGGCAAGTCCAGGGGCATGCCAGAATGCCGCTTTACACGCCGGTAGACGTCGCTTGTTGCCTATCCAAATAGAACCTCAGCCACAATAGGGTCAGTGCTTGAAGATACGGCACTCCGGGGGTTTTGGGCTGGCTGAAGAACTCGGCATATTCCGATCCATTGAATGTGGTTTGCCATCTGACGTTGAAGAACGGCAAATATACTCTGAACGTATTTCAGTCGCCATACAGGGGCTTGTCGTAGAGACTGGTCACGGCGCCTAGTCGATGTGAATGAATGGGTCTATGAATCGTACGCAAGACCACGTTGCGATATGGCGAACACACTGCCGCCGGCACGAACCCTGGAAGTTGATGTTTGTGTGAAGTGGAGCTGTGGGTTTCGTCCGTGGAGGTTGACAGCGCTTGGTGAGGCCACCCACTCCACTCGCTAGCCCCGTTTACATCGGTAGTTGACAGGCGCATCCCTTTTCATCATCTAGCCCTCCCTCTGTCATTGTGAACTACAACCTCTTTACCTTCACGATCAGATCGTCAAAGAATAAGGCCGAACAAGGCCGTGATCCCTAAGCAGGTGACAGAAACGGCCGCGAGCGGAGGACAGCGGCGCGGAAGCTAGGACGGCCACGAGCGAGCTGTCGTAACTCACCCAGACCACTATACCAGATCTGTACAACGAAAGTACGACGTCCGTGCCGAAAGGTTCGAGTCGCACGTCTTGGTCGAGAAGAACTTTGCGCGGTCTCCCAGCTCTGGCCGCAGCATTTGTCAACGTTCAAAGGAAGTCAGAGGGTCACTCGGCAATGTAGATCATATGCGCGCTGTGATCGAGTAATATCAGGAACAGGTAATGGCACCATGCAATCGTCCATATCCGCGCACCGATGCCTCTTTCGCTCTAGGGCCAAGCGTCGCGGCATCCACTACGCCACTGCGCCCGCTTCGACGTTGTGCCGCTTTCCCCAGACGTTATGGGTCGGAACGAGGGCTTTGGGACTCTTGAAATGAAGCCAGCGGTCGAGGTCGACGAACAGTGCAAGAAAGCCGAGTCACCAGACTCAAAGCGGAGACATGCCTCCTCTAGCTCCGACTACTCGCGGGGACGGTTCGAAATTAGGGAACGGCGCTTTTGCGCATGGCGAGCGTGCGCCAACCTGTGCAACTTGCAATCTAAACCTGAGCGTCACCATCGCGATGTCTAACATCTTGAGACCCGTATTGGCCCTTCATCAACATGCATATTGAGCATTGTACCAATCGTGATGCCAGCTCCTTGTGCGCTACCAGATGTTCGGTCACAGGCTTCGTGCGTTCGAGCCTTCAACCTCGGATATTGCCTCTTCAAGGGAGCCCTGCCCGGACTCCACGGAGACCACACCTACACGGTGGCGCGGCGATCATTGGCACGGGCAGTAGCCGTTCGCTTCGGCCGTGCAGCACGGAACAGGATCTAGCACCGCAAGCTTTGTGAACTGGATAGGCGCTGTACAGCATTGTGAATATTGATCGAGTAGGGCGCATATGAACAGGGTACTGATTTGCAGCAATGCGGTATCGATAGGGGCAGCGACATTCCATGAGGGGTAGTATAAAGTACCGGAAGCATCCAGCCTTGGATGGAGCAGGCGTTCACTCATTTGTAGGTTCTCTACTACTGTTGATTCTCGACAACTGGCTGACTATCTCAGGCCCTCTATATATACATTAGTTAATATAACTACCATGCTGTTCCGTCAATTCGCTTTGGCTGCGGCCTCCATCTCGCTCGCTAGGGCTGTCGACCTTACCGGGTACGAATATGTTGTTGTTGGTAGTGGAGCTGGTAGGTTGAGCAAATCAACATTTGACCTTATGAATACTAAACGCAGCAGGTGGCGGTCCTCTCGCGGCCCGTCTCGCCATTGCCGGCCACAAGACCCTTCTGCTCGAAGCCGGTGATGACCAGGGCGCCAACCAGAACTACACTGTACCCTCATTCAGCGCGAAGGTCTCTGAGGACCCCAGCCTCGCCTGGAACTTCTTTGTCAAGCACTACGCCGACGAGAAGAGGCAAGCTCGCGACTTCAAGACCACTTACACCACACCTGATGGCGGCGAGTACACGGGTCTGTCACCTCCCGCCGGCTCAGTCCAGAAGGGTACTCTCTACCCCAGGACTGGCACCCTTGGTGGTTGCACAGCCCACAACGCCCTGATTGCTGTCTACCCCCACCAGTCCGACTTCGAGTACATTGCCAGCCTGACTGGTGACGACTCTTGGGCACCCGACAACATGCGCAAGTACTTTGTTAAGCTCGAGGACAACGCATACCTCACCAATGGAAAGGGCCACGGCTACAAGGGCTGGTTGGGTACACAGTACGCCCCCATCGACATTGTTACCAGCGACCCCCAGCTTCTGAGCGTGATTGGTGGCGCTGCAGTTGCTCTTAGCAACAAGACCAACGTCGTGGTCAACCTGGCTACTCTCCTTGCCGGTGACGCAAACGCCGACACCCTTGCTCGTGACCAGAATCCTGGCCTGTTCCAGATTCCTCTGTCTACCGCTGGGGGTAAGCGCACCGGCTCTCGCGAGTTTGTTGTTGCCGTTCGTGACGCTAAGGTAAGCCCCAAGAAGAGACTCTGAAGCCACCCAGCTAATCGTTTGTAGAACAACGACGGCACAAAGAAATACCCTCTTGATGTCAGACTGAACGCGCACGTCACCAAGATCACTTTTGACGAGACCGAGGAGACTCCCCGCGCCACTGGTGTCGAGTTCCTCGACGGCCAGTACCTGTACAAGGCCAGCCCTAAGAACAAGGGCGACAAGGGTGTTGCTGGAACCGCCAAGGCGTCCCGCGAAGTCATCGTCGCTGGTGGAACCTACAACTCGCCCCAGCTGCTGAAGCTTTCCGGTGTCGGTCCCTCCGAGGAGTTGAAGAAGTTCAACATTCCCGTCGTCGTCGACCTCCCTGGTGTCGGCACCAACCTCCAGGACCACTACGAGATCAGCGTGCAGGGCTCAATCAAGAACGATTTCTCCGCCCTCGACGGCTGCACCTTCAAGGGCGACGCCGCCGACCCCTGCATCAAGCGCTACAACACCCCCGTCCTTGGCAACCGCGGCATCTACGCCTCCCCCGGCCTCGGCGCCACCATGTTCTACCAGTCCAGCGTCGCCGAGAAGAACAACTGGGACATTTTCGCCTTCGGCGGCCCCGTCAACTTCCGCGGCTACTTCCCCAACTACAGCGTCAACGCCACCGCGGTGCACAACCTCTTCTCGTGGGCCATTCTCAAGGCGCACCCCCGCAACAACGCCGGAACCGTGGAGCTGCAGTCTGCCGATCCCCTCGATGTCCCCGCCATCACATACAACTACTTCGACACGGGCTCCGGCGAGTTCGAGAAGGACGTCACCGCCATGTCCGAGGCCGTCGCGCTGACCCGCGACGCCTTTGACAAGCAGCTCGTCTCCGTCACCGAGGTGCTGCCCGGCGCGAACGTCAACACCCCGGAGAAGGTCGCCGACTACATCAAGGACAGCGCGTGGGGCCACCATGCCTCGTCCACGTGCCCCATTGGCGCCGACGACGACAAGTTGGCTGTGCTGGACAGCAGCTTCAATGTCCGCGGTACCAAGGGCCTGCGTGTCGTTGATGCGTCCGTGTTCCCCCGCATCCCCGGTACCTTCACAGCGGTGTCGACGTACATGGTTGCGGAGAAGGCGGCGGATGTCATTCTTGCCGCTGCGAAGGCGTAGAGGAGGTTTTTATGAGCATTATCACTTATGTCTAGCATAGCCGGGTTTGTGTTTATACTTAATGCATTAGAAACGAACTGTTGACGACCGTCCTGCTATTGCATCAGCAAACTGTTCTTATCAATGTGTCCGTTACTGATTGCGTCGAGGAATTTGGGGTTTCAGGCCCTCTTTGAGGTACATATCTATCGTACTTACACATCCAGATTATGGTACAACAGGCGACTGAACATGTCCATCTCCGGTGATGCTGTGCCTGATAGGGCTGCAAGTCCAGCGCTCACGTAAAGTCTGGCTTGCGGATGCCATGCTCCATCCACTAAATCCCAGACTGTGATCGACTCAAGCCACAAGGTTCAAAATCACCATGCGGTACGCCAGCACCCCGATGTCCCGCCCATTCGTCACTGTAAGGATAATATGCATAGTCATGTTCCCCAATGGCGTAACACCCACGACACTACCCTCCTCGTTCGCTGGCGTAATCGTCACGTTCTTACTGACCACACTCTCCGTAACAGCACCACTCATCTACATCACCACGACGCGGTAGTGGAACCACTCACACGCCAACGCATCGCCATCTGGATCCCAGCTCTCCCTTGCATCCAGCACAACAGTTTCGTTGAAGCGGTAGTCAATCTGCACCACGCCATCGCACCCTCGTTGAGGACGGTAATCGGCGTGTGGTTGTGTGCGCCGTAGTCCGCGTCCAGTGTCCACTGCATGCGCTTCGCGAAGTCGTACTGGTAGCCTCTCCGCCGGCGCCAGATACTCGCGTGGTTGCTCGCCCCCCGCAATGTCCGTGGCGTCGGAGTAGACGCGGGATTGCGCCCCGCTGCGATCGATGGGCTTGTAGCGGTCCTCCCAGCTGCCCCATTCGGGGTGTTCGGGGTCGCTGATGCTATTTTTGATCAGTTGGAAGGAGGAGGGCGTGTCGCTTTCCATGATGTAGTCATGGCGGGGGAAGTGTTTGCCCAGCTCGTCTGCGCTGCGGATGTGCTCGTCTAGCCAGGCGTTGGTGATGAGGGAGCTGTCTGAGCCGCCGCGGTCGGCGGAGCGGAAGAGCTCCCCGGAGATGCCGTTCCATGTTGCGCGGGCGCAGTCATACATGGCGTAGATGGAGACAATTTAGAAGAGCTGGGGACAGTGGAGCCGCAGCGAGGGGCCGGCTTCGTCTTGGAGATCGCATATACGCGGAGCTTGCTGATGAAGTCGGCGACGGCAGTGCGTTACGTGTAGATGAGACGTGGTCAAGAGCTTCTGCGAGGATGACTGTGCCGCCCCAGACAAGAAACCAAGTGGGCTCAGGCGGGTTGTCCACAAGTTCAACGAGAGCTGCTGCAGAGTCGCAGGTGTTGCGCTTCAAAGCCTCAAGACCATAGACCGGATGGTTGATGGTGACTCTGAAAGTAGCTCCGAGCCAGTTGGATATGGTCCGCTTGAGGGAATGCATGCATTCAGGTTGAGCGTGATGTTTCCGTAGGCAGATGACTTCCCTGATAGTCGTCTCGTCCACAGAGTCGTTTTTGTGGATCGACGTTGAGTCTGCAATGCCCTGTATGTCGAGCTCGTTGGCGTATGTTAGGAGGCGTACAAGACTCATCTAGTCATCGAAGTCATTGCTCGTATCTATTGCAACGAAGACTCGATGCTTGCCGTTGTAGGGACTGGCCTCGCATTTTCCTGTCTTCATTGAAGTCTGCGCAAGAGCAGAAGCCGCAGGAGCGAAATTTAATAGTCACGGTGGTCGTCATCCTCGTCAGGCGCAATCGTCCTCCAAATAAAACTCTTCCTGTATCCACAACTATCCCAAGGGCAGTCGTGTGATGTTCTTTGTGGAGGTAACATCGCGGGGACCACTGCGAAAGCACTACGCTTGAGTACTTGAAGTGCTTCTGTGGAGGCTGGCGTTGTCGATCTTCGTGCAAGAATCGTGGGGTTTATTGGCATACAATGCCCCATGGAGACCGTTGTGCCTACGACTACTTGATTGAGTGAGCGACCTGTTACGTCACGATCTCAATCCTTTCAATTTGAGTCTTCCTGCCGGCAGCAATAGACTTAACGTGCTTTGAAATCTCAAAATATAATATAGATAGATTTACTTAGCTTTCTATCAAAGATGTAATCCAAAGAAGCATTTTTGTTTACTGTTACCTATGTATTTTATCTAGTACTTCATCTGTTTTTTTAATAACTAAGGAGTTCTAAATCTACTAGCCCCTGCTTTGGCTATGCCTAAGGTAGTCCGCTCCTGCAGGGCCACAAACGTGTGAATCCCCGGAGCCGCATCGTCGCCAGCGGCCAACCTGTCCAAACGGAACAACCTCCGGATCATCTCCAGGACGCCACAATTAGCCACCAATGTATACAACTCATGGAGTAGCCGCAGGTCTTTGGGTGATTGGCGTTTAGGGCGAATTGCCCAGGCGAGCTAACGTACCAGCGAATATATTTAATCAATGTGCCTTCGCTAATGAAGACTATATCAGGCGTCCTCGATGCTCCTACCCCTGATCATGTTCTAGGATTCGTCTTGCAAAGCGAGGAAACTGACAAGGACCAAAGCCGTTTGCTTGTCATGTGGAAACAGAGCAGGGTCTCCTCGAGATTGCAACGAACTACAGCAAGAAGGCTTCTACTTCGATAGCAACGCATGATATTTCAAGCTTCGACAATTCTGGGCGAGAACGTCTTGTGAACTGTCGCGCATATCTTTGTTTGAGTTTCGACTGGGTTGTAAACTAATATCTGCAGAATCGGCGATCGAAGTTGACCGGTGGACAGCCTTGTGCGCCACACGCTGCGGTTTTCCACGCCTCTGCAGCCTTCTGCAAGGCCCTCAATATCATCGATACACGATTGGAGCTTGGCGATTGAGAGACGTTAGGTGGCGGCGTCACTGCAATGATCTGGGCCTCACCAGGCCGCACATTGTTTGAGAGTATGTGATCTCTTCAACACTTCATTCCTGAAGCAACTGTTCATGGTTTTTACAACCCGCATACCCAGAATTTTCGATGCTCACTATCGCGGAGACCTCCGGTTTGATTGCTGCGGCCGTCGTGTTAGGTATGACTGTACTGGTAATGGTGAAGTGTGCCCCTGACTTACATTGATTGAAGTGCAGTATGTGCTTCCCGCTGCAATAGCTGTGGTCCTGGTGAGAAGCGCTGGCAATGTAAATACTGCAGTCACATGGTTCGTAGTGCGATGCGAGAATTACAGAGCTTTCAGTAACGATACTAGGTCTGTACTCAATCGTTACATTGCGAACACCGTATGGCCACATTTGCTACGGGCGGATGCCGTAAGCAGTCGCTATGTATCTACCTCGACTACGATCCTGACCTGGACTTCAACCGCAGGAGCAGCCTTGTTGATACTTGGCAGTATTCTGGCGCCGCTTGGACTATCTGAAAGGATCCTGCCTGGCGATGCCGAAGTCGTTGAGTTTCAATACATCAAGGACCCTTCTCCCTGGGGAGAAGTCACAATGCCGAGGCCTAATTTCAAATTTGGTCGCCTTTGTGATCACGGGCGAACGATCAATTGCCCTGGTCAGTATCAGGGCGTCTTCATGAACTGGACCGAAGAAGGCACATTGCGAAGCTTTGAGACAGATTCGTACTCTACCATCAACACCACAATACCGAAGAACTACACCGAAATGTTCAGGAGTGCAACTTCAGACTTTGGTAACACGGTTTCCGGGTTGTTCGACATTCAATATCGTCGCTGGACGATCGATCGGGCCGACATCATTGACAAAGGGCAGCCGTACGTTCGTGGAAATTCTCGTCACATTGAGAGCATGGTGCAAGCGGATGCAATTCTCCTGAAAGAGGGACTCATTGTTGACCTGAGATCGAATCCTGGAGTTGGTTTCAGAAATCACACCATTCCTCGGGGCCTACAATACGGCGGAACATGGAGTGAAGACATAACGTGGATTGAGCCGGTGACCCAGTGCGTGGATACTAATTTGTCCGCTGAGATTCGTACTGAGACCACTGTGGCGAGCTTTTCCGACAACGTCACACAGCTTATGATCGACAGAGGTGCGTTTGTCGATTTATCATACTTGGATCTGGAGTCTAGGCCCTGGATGGACAACCAGACACTCGATTTGTACGCACATGCTTTGAAGGCTGCGCGGATGCACAACGTCCTCGTCGCTAGTAGCATAGGGGTTACGCTGCCGTTGAACGGTTCAACGAAGACTGTGTCTCCATACCCAATTGGCACTGAAGTTGTCAGCTCGCTTGATCTAACGTCGATGAAGACCAGCAAATTGCAAGGATTCGGTGGCGTACCTCCTGTGATACGGGTCTACGACTTTAACAACCCAAACACAAGCTCTTCAAATACATCGACCTTTCGGCCGCCAGCCTTTGTCCCCTATTATCCAGATGGTATGAACAAGCTGTTGGCTCTCAACTACTCCGCCATTGGTAAGTTCACTGGTCAGAAGTAAGAACCCAGGTTGACTGACCGCCACAGAACAGATTTGCCAAGGGTGGTACGAATTGAGTGAATTCGGCCCCGATCGTCGTGCGTCAGGCGTCGACTATCCTGCCATTCAATGCGGCGCTGTGCTTGGCACGCCTGCAGAGCACATGGGAGAAAGCTTATCGGCGTCGAAGTACACTGGTGTGCGGACAGTTCGAAAGAATCTTTACGTATGCGCTACGGCTTATAAAGCTAGTATCAAGACAGTCAAGTTTCGATACAACGGTACCAAGAAAGAATTTACGGCACTTGAAGTACTGGACATAGCACCGAAGGTTTATCTTGACAACGCGTCGATGCCAATTTGGGCTGTGGAAAGCAGCGGCGATCAGAGGATGAACTTTGACCCGCTCTGGGGACTTGTCAGTAAAGAGCATGAGACAACTAAATTGTTCGATTCTTTGCAGTCAGAATCCCTTTGGCTCCCAACCAGCCCGTCAATGCAGACCGCCCTCGCTCAGAGCGATGGTGGCGATGCACTGGCTGCAACAAGTGGCTTGCTGAGTCGTCTTGCAAAGCTTTACAATCCTTGGCTCGGTGGACCGGATTATTCAGGCGATATGGAATATGCCCTGTATCAGCGGTGGGTTCGACTGTCGCAAAACCAGACAACAGCCTCCCAAATCCCCAGCTTGATCCTTACGAATTACTTAGCGGCAATCCTTGTTGGCACGAAGACGTCATTCACATCCAGATACGTGGATTGGCCAGCCAGTCTGGCTGTTGATGACAGCGTCCAAGGGTTTCCACGTGCCAAAGTAGTAGTCTATCGTCGAGTCATCAATTATGACATCAGATACGCCATTCCGTCCTTCTTTATTCTCGCCTTACTATTAGTGGCTGTCGCTGGAGCCATCTGGTCTGCCATCACAGCATCAACGATATTACAGACGATGCAGAGGACCTACAACCAGACTAGTCCTGGCCGTCTCGCTACCACTCTTCTTCTTCATACGGACGATGCTGCGACGCAATCTTCCAAAGCATGGAATGAAGCACAGGGTCATTTGAGGTTGACCTTTGGGAAGGTCATTGTACCGGAGAATGAAGAATTCTGCAAGGTTTCGAAGGACAAAGGTTCTGACAGTGACGCAGTAGTAGAGACTGTCAATGACACTGTTCAAGCGGAGAGGGGTCAATTGTTGGCTGGCAACGCACACTGAGCGCACTCCGTTATCGGCTTTGCTAATGCGGATTGCATGAAGCAGCGGGCAAACTAGCAGACATAAGAATCAAACCCATCGTCACCTTTTACTAGACGCCTGAACATGTATCCTTGCTTGATATACGCTAATAGAATTGATACTCGTGCTACTAATACCATGGCAGGTAGCTTGACAACAAAAGCAGAATTAGAATGCTACCACCAATCCTGCCCAGATGCTCTTTCGCAGACCGCTGGACGCTTGAATTTTGCTGACTTGGCCTTTCTGCCGTTGGTCTCTCAACCCAGGGAGCTGTTTCTTCGACGTTTGCAGATGCCGTTGCGCCGGCAGTCGCTCCGCGAAAGATGCTGTCAGAAGTCGTTCTGCTTGCCATGGCGGAAGTCTCGTTGGCGGTGAAGGTGAGTCTACTGCTGAGAGCTAACTCAGAATCAGCCCCTAGTGAGTAGCTCTCACAGGCTAGCTCTTGTTGTCTCGATTTGCGACTGACAGACTCTGGATCCGGGGTGGTTCGACTGTTGCCATAACAGTCGCTCCAGCATCTGCCGATTGTCAGTTGAAAATCGATCGAGGCGTCTTGTGTGGAGAGTCTGCCTAGAGCCGCAATCCTGTGTTACTTACTCTGACGAGCGTTCGTAGTACCCATTGGTACACATGCAGAAATACAATTGATTGAACGTTTGTCCTGAGACTGTCTCAAACTGTCGCTCGCATGCCGCGCTTGAGCTCTTTGACTGTTGGCATGGGCCGCTAGCGTCTTGCGCACAAGCAGGGAATTCATAACTCTTGCTGTTGACCTGTCTGTGGACAAGTATGTGAGACGGTAATACAGTAGCTGCCGTGGTGATGTGGCGCGGCATCAGGTCAGCAGCAGTCATTTTCTATACACGTTCAACAGTCGCAACGCGAGGTCTACTGTATGACTACAGATTAGTTCCAGTGCGTGTATAAGTACATGAGGTAGAACTCCGCAGGACCAGCATGAGCCATGTGACGAGGGCCTGACTTGTCAGCCCTTCTCAACCACTTTGCACCACAGAACCGCCGAGCCGTGCAGCTTCGTACAACTCCTTGTCTCTTCTATGGAACGCCTTGGTAGATTTGAGAACGCCTCGTCGTCGAGACCGGTCAGAGATTGGCGAGGCCAAGAGCAGACCGAACTCCAAATTGGTATTCAAGCCGAGGAGGCGTTGGAGGCCAAGACGCGGAACAGGGTGTTTCTGCATCACCATCGCCGCCCTGCACGTATTAATCAATGCAGTGCCTAAACGCACCAGTATTAGATCTAGAAGACCACAAGTATGAGGCTCACGTAATTTGGGGTAATCTTGTCATCAGGCTGTGCGATAATAATTTTTTGACTGGATCAGCTATTATAATGGCTGCAGAAATGTGCAGACCCCTCTGA
>JUDZ01008928.1:0-13184 GCA_000812845.1 Stagonosporopsis tanaceti | reverse complement strand
TGAATCGAGCTTCGATGCAGTGAGGTTGATCATTGGAGATAACAATCCCCAGCTTATGCTCCAGATCCTGGCGTGTTAGAAACGCTGTCCAATCAATACCGCTGCAAGTTATTGGCATGCCACTTCTGGAAATAGAGACGTACCACCACACACGCGGTTGTGCTGTAAGGCGGGACGCACCCAGCTTCGACCATCGCATAAGCTCTTGCGAGGATGTGCAAGGTAATGTCTGAGCCCTCAGTGCTGAATTCCTCTGTATTGAGGTCTGTTGAGCACCAGCCGATGCGAATGTTGGCTCAGACACATGGCAATGGCGCATTGTGGCTTGTCGTGCACAAATGTGACTGACCGTCACCAGGACAGAGACGGAAAACAATCTGTGGTTATTCGTTGTCTCCATGTAAGCCCTGGGCAAGGGGCTGGGCGCCAGGATTCGAGTCAAATGACGCTGCATGTGATCTTTTCACCGAACCGCGATTTAGTGTCCCGTTCGCTCTAAGTCTCGGGCAACCATTGGCTCATGCGCGCGGTCCTCGGTTGGGAGTAGGGGTCCTCAACGGAACCCGCAGCTAACAAAGCTGGCTTCGGGAGGTGCTTGGGCGAGCTTGGACTCCCCAGGTTTGGTCCCCGGTTAATCGCATCCCGCATTCCGGACCGACTGTTTGCTTTCCGCATTGGGAATTGCAAGCGTGGAGAGACTCGTGTTTCCAGACGGCGCAGCTCAAGCGACATAGCGATGGAGGACTAGGTGCAGTCACGCTGTTCTTGCGTCTCAGCCGTGTCTGCAGGTGGCATTCCAACGGACTGAGTGAGAAGCCAGTGGGGAGACGCGACAAGCCTTCCAGAAACGTGAGATACGGAGGACCACCCCTTTTGATCTTAGGGTGCTGTGTAATGTTACTCTACCCAACGTCCCATCCACTCGTAGCGACACGCATGCACCGTGCTGGCTGTATTACCACTACCTGGGATCCATATTAAAAGCTGGGGTCCCGCGCAGTTTCACAGACATCCCCAGCTTTCACTCTTCGCTGCGCGGGACGCCTCTTCTAACCGAAGAGCTATTTAATCCTTGTTACTACCACCACCAACTCTACAATTATACAATTATACAACTCTACAACTCTAAAACTCTATAACTCTATAACTCTACAACTCCACAGCAAACATGCCTGGTGGTGGAGCCATCCCCGTCACCGGTACGACTGATGTCAACCGCGTCGAGGCACCCGTCACCGTTCGCGCCTATCTGATTGTTGCCTTTGCAGCTTTCGGTGGCATCTTCTTTGGCTATGATACAGGCTGGATGGGCGGCGTCCTTAACATGCCATTCTTTATCAATCAGTACACTGGCGTACAATATCCCGACATCGCCCTTCCTGGTGCATCCGCCGAGGAAATCAAGGCCTACCGCAACACGCAATTCAGTATCCCCTCATGGCAACAGTCTCTGACCACCTCCATCTTGTCTGCCGGTACCTTCTTCGGTGCTATCATCGCCGGAGATCTCGCCGATTTCATCGGTCGCCGCATGACCATCATCGCGGGCTGCGCCGTCTTCTGTGTAGGTGGAATTCTTGAGACTGCCTCCACTGGTCTCAGCGTCATGGTCGCTGGCCGTCTCATCGCTGGTTTCGGTGTTGGTTTCATTTCCGCCATCGTCATTCTGTACGTCACCTGGGAATAACATGTCTCATCAGAATCACTAACAAACCCAGGTACATGTCTGAAATCGCTCCTCGTAAGGTCCGTGGTGCCGTTGTTGCTGGTTACCAGTTCTGCATCACCATTGGCATTCTGCTTGCCAACTGTGTTGTCTACGCCACCCAGAACCGCCGCGACACTGGATCTTACCGTATTCCCATCGCTGTACAGTTCCTCTGGGCCATCATCTTGGCTGTTGGTCTTGCTCTACTGCCAGAGTCGCCCCGTTTTTGGGTCAAGAAGGGCAAGCTCGACAAGGCTGCCGCCGCTCTTGGTCGCGTCCGTGGCCAGCCTCTCGACTCTGAGTACATCCAGGATGAACTTGCTGAGATCATCGCCAACCACGAGTATGAGATGTCCGTCGTTCCCCAAACCAGCTACCTTGGATCCTGGGCCGCCTGCTTTGAGGGCAAGATCTCCAGCCCTGCCTCCAACAAGCGTCGTACCATTCTCGGTATTTGCATGCAGATGATGCAGCAGCTGACGGGTATCAACTTTATCTTCTACTTGTGAGCCGCCCCATATCAATTGCAGATTTCTTGCGCTAATACTACACAGCGGTCCTGTCTTCTTCCAACAACTCGGATCCATCAGCGACCCCTTCCTGATCTCCCTTGTCACCACCCTCGTCAACGTACTCTCGACACCCGCCTCCTTCGTCATGGTCGAGAAGATTGGTCGCCGTCGTATTCTCATCTGGGGTGCTGCCGGTATGGTCGTCATGCAGTTCATCGTCGGCGCCATTGGTGCCACTGCCGGCAAGAACACCGTCGACCACCCAGCCAACCCTGCCGCCACTCGCGCCATGATTGCCTTCATCTGCTTGAACATCTCCGTCTTCGCAACTACCTGGGGTCCTGCCGCCTGGATTGTCATTGGCGAGATCTTCCCTCTAACCATCCGTTCGCGCGGTGTTGGTTTGTCTACCGCCTCTAACTGGTAAGTCCAAGTTACGTCCCCTTCATCGCAAATCTCAAGTCATTAACACCCCACAGGTTTTGGAACTGCATTATCGGCGTCATCACCCCATACTTGGTTGCTGACCGTGACGACTCCGCCCGCCTCGGCTCCAACGTCTTCTTCATGTGGGGCGGTCTGTGCTGTATTTCCTTCCTGTTTGCGTTCTTCTTCGTGCCCGAGACCAAGGGTCTTACGCTCGAGCAGGTCGACAAGATGCTCGAGGAGACGACGCCCCGCACTTCGCGCGCCTGGAAGCCTCACAGCACCTTCGCGTCTGAGATGCACCTTGGTGAGAAGCACCTCGAGATCCCCGTTGGCACCGAGAACGTTAATGCCAAGACTGAGACTGTCTAAGTAACTACCTGCTTGTGTGCGGCAGGAGGGGCGTGGCGAGTACTTCATGCACGCTGTTTCTATACCTAGACCGCATGGAAAGTATGGCTACCTAGACATGGATCAGGATCATGTGTGGTAGTTACTGGTAG
Organism: Stagonosporopsis tanaceti; assembly: GCA_000812845.1. Taxonomy (NCBI): domain Eukaryota; kingdom Fungi; phylum Ascomycota; class Dothideomycetes; order Pleosporales; family Didymellaceae; genus Stagonosporopsis; species Stagonosporopsis tanaceti. The sequence goes on along the minus strand of JUDZ01008928.1, from coordinate 10,035 downwards.
CGTACAGACCACATTAAATGTGGTTGCACATATCGGAGGAATTATACCCTGGGCCAACTACTTGGTCCCATCTCAATCTTGTGTTTCACTCAACATCTGTGATTTCTGCATACGTGCTGCCCTCTCATGCTCCTGCTGTCATACATGTTACCTGTACCAACTCTTAGCACCTAGTCCACCCCGCACGTAAGCTTACCCAGCGCCGTTGACGATCCTTTCCGTGATCGCATGTACACTGCCGGCCCGTGTAAGCCGTAGGATGCGGGCGTTGGAGGATCACATGCGATTCCAGCATTTAGCCAAAATGCCTGCTTCACCATTTGCAGAATGGCGTTCGATCAAAGATGTTGACACCCGCACCCAGTGAAATAATGCGCAGATATCGTGCTCCGCGGAGCCCAAATCTCCTATGAACTATTGTGACATTATCGTCCTGTCGCGCACGCAGAATCACTGCATGTATGGTCGATGCACAAATGCATATTGGTCTGAGAAAACATCAACAGCATCCAAAGCAGTCGCACACTGTCCTTCTCACACATACGCAGCTTCTCATGATCTACCCTGCATTCATCTACATGCGTGCATATCTCCGCCTATCTTCATTCCTTTGCGTTCCTGCGTCGCGCAACCTTCCACAACACCTTTGCGACGTCTCAGATTACAGAGACAGGTTTGAAGCTGAACGACATCGTGCGATGATACCTTGCACGGCGAGGGCAGACAGTGGTCGCACTGAGCTAGACAGTATGCTCATGGGATGGTCGCTGATAAGGAGGGTTGTGTTTTGTACAGGTGTATCTGCATTTGCATTTGCGCGACTGGACGTGCGCTACATGACCTGTAAACCATTGAGGGCGGGAAAGTCCATCTGAAATCTAGCGAGTAGCGACAGAGTGAATATATCAGTCTCTCCAGCTTGTGTGCGAAACGAATATCGCCTTGTTCTCGGTTCGAAAAAGCAACGACCTCACCAGCTTCTCTTCGGCGTTGACCTGGAGCGCAACGTGCACGAACACACACGAGGTACGCGTGCAACGCACCACGATCCGCCGACCTCAGCATCGGTACACCCCGTGGTACAGATCGCCTGGGCCTGCCCCAGCCCCTTGGTTGTGTCACCGCCTTTGCCCCCAACTCCTCTTTGTGTCTCCCAACGTGTTAGCCACAGATTACTCGGGACATCAGCTCACATCCAAGAACGATTCTGTGCATAACGGTCAACATGTGCCTGGTGAGGACAATGAGTAAGACACGTTCATTCGTAAGCCCACGCCGATCATCGGACATGGGTCGAGATGCAGAGCTATCTTCGCCACTACGGTATAATATCGTACACGCCCTCATCAAGAACACACGATGCAATGCCAGGCTCTCTATGCATGGCTCCTGTTCTGCTCGCGCAGAAACACTTCTACATTCTGATCTTTGCTCGCGTCGATTTGGCGGTCCAGCTGCTGCTCTGCGGGGCTCTTTGTGGGTACGGGCTCTGCAACCTCCGCCTCCTTCTTATCGGCGTTGCCTGCTACGGCGCCAGTTACGGTGTTCGCGACGGAGGTCACCGTCGAAGCGACATAGCCTGAAGCTTGGGCGGCCGCATTCTGCGCCTGCTCGAGGTAGCCTGGCGCAGGAGGCTCTTCGCGCTCGGGAAGCGGTATCTGTTTTGGCGCTTGGCCGACTGTGTTTGGCTCCATCGTTACTGTCTTGTCACCGTGGCCGTGATCTCTCACAGCTGCATGTGGTGTGCCCTCTGCGAGCTGGCCGGAAGCATGTGTCTGGTTCTGCTGCTCGAAGCGTGTCTCTGATGTACCCTCACGAATGGGCAGCTTTGTCTGTGCAGGAGTAGATGAAGGTGCTGTACTGGCTGCAGCCACATTTGACGATTCGTTGATTTCAGAGGGGGCTGGTGAGTCGGAGGGAGGAGACTGATCGGCGGCCGAGGGATCTACATCTTGGGGATGAGTGGCGGTGCCTACAGTCGTGAGGGGGTTGCCGAGTTCATGTGCGGGTGTATTGACCACGGGCTTCGTCCTGTACCCTACAGGGTTTGGTATGGTGAAGACGAGTTGTCGACGAGGCTTGCCGTTCTCACGACCTACTGCCCAGGCCTGCATGTCGCCATTTGATCCCTTCTCCCACTTGACAGGCCCGGTGGGTATGGTCTTCCTGCCATTTTCTATGCTTGGATTTTCCCACTTGATCGCAGCCTCGATCTCTGGCTCCAGATTCGGCATCTGGGTCCACCCAAACTCTAATCCACCGCCATACTTCTTGGGGATGTTCTCGTGATCGATGTACTCAGCTAGCGTAGCGTAGACGTTAGTGGGCGACAGGATGAAGATCTTGGAAACTGTAATAGGATCGAACCAGCGCTTGACCCAACCCCAAACAGTAGGAAAGAAGCCAGGCGCGCCGACGATAAAAATACGGTCGAGGGTCTCGGGATAATGCGCTGTTGCCAGGACGGACGCGTCCTGCATGTGGCTCTTCAAATTCCAGAACTGCTTCAGTCCAACGTTGCTGATGTCGACAATATTGTTGCTCTGCGAGATAGGAGTCTCAGGATGCGGGCGTGTGACCATGGAGCAAAAGGGTGTGACGAAACGGGTGAGCGATTCGTAGAGGGCGAACAAGCGGAGGTTCTTCGTAGAGACCTTTGGCGACGTTGTCTTTGCTTTACTCAGAGCTTTCTCGTACGTTGAGATGTTCTTGGAGTTCAGAGGAGCAACCTCAAAAAGGTACAGCGGGATGCCGCGCTTATCGCGTCGGCCAAGCCATTGGGGGTACTAGATGTAGCTGTTAGATGCAGTGCTGCTGTACAGGCGTAGAGGAACGGGTACCAGCTGGCGTGTCTGCTCATATTCATCAACTTCGATAGTTTCGAACAGGTCGTTGATCTTTTGGTCCTTGCGCCAGTCTTCGGTGTCCTTGAACTGCTTAAAGGCTTCCTGCGGCACGAAGCGACGCGCACGCAAGAATCGACTGGAAAACGTTAGTGCCCCGCCGCGTGCGCTTCAAGGTGTCCAAAAGCAAGCATACAGCATCGTCTCATCGTCATGGCTGGCCTCGGTGGTGCCGGTAGCGGGCGTGAAGTAGCCTTGCTCGTGCGCAAGCTTCTCAAAAGCCTCCAGCTGCGCTTGCTGGTTCTCCGTGAGATGGGCCAGGTGCCCCGCAGGGTACTGCATTGATTCGACTCTGCTAAGATCCGCCATGTTTGGATGTGTTACTCGAGATTCAAAAGAACGAGAAGTGTCCAGGAGGGCACATCAGCGGGACACCGGTCAGATGTAAGTAATATTTCGCGTCATCGTGTTTAGCTATGAGCGCCCTGCGGCGGGTAGCGGCAGTGATGTCAGTTAGCGCCGAGCACCATACTGATATCGGCATTGCGGAGGTCGAGACTCGCGACACCGGATGCTACGGACAAAAAGAGTCCGTAATACATGTGCCGACCAAAATGATCAAAAGAACGTTCAAGCCCTTTAAAAAGCTCTGGCCGCAGGAAGGTCATTATGTCCTCCGAGAGTCAGACCGCAGACTGTGATTCAGCAAGCTCTTAGACGATTCCGGTGCATCCGGCACGCTCTTCCTCGTTGCTGGCGCTCCGAGTTCTCCCATTACCACTATGAGCTACTGAGCCGGCTCTCTGCCATAACGCTTGGTTTGCGCTCGCCAACAAACCTCCAGACAGGTCCAAATTCAACGCTGGGAGAAGCAGAAGTTGACGTAGAGCAGCCTACTTTGGATCATGCGCCACTACCTCGATTTCCACACGCATGTCATCCTCTCCAAGCCTTGTAACTCCAACGCAGGTCCAGATTGGCTTGTGATCTGGCATCCACTTCTTGAAGTTTCGCGTCATTGCCGCCAACGCCTCGTTATTGATCGGTACATGGTAGGAGTTGACGCGAAAAACCTGTGACCAGCCCTTCCCGCCGGCGTCTCTGAGGTTGTGGTCGACGTTCTCGAAGGCCTTGTCGATCTGGGCGTTGATTTCGAGCATAAACTCGCCCGTCTCGCGATTCCATCCACCTAGGAGATCTTAAGAGAAGCACTTGCAACAATATATGGGCATGACTACCTTGACCTGCGCATTCGATCCGGTCTCCAACACGGACGGCCTGGTTGTAGCCGTATTGGTCCAAATTGCGCTCACCAACACCTTTGTATGAGTAGTACTGGAGATGAGACATGTTGGAAGATTCAGTATGCGACTGATTCACGTTGCCAGACGTATGGATTGATTGATGCACGATCGGGATGGAGTAGATGCAAAGCTCACTAACACGAGCGTTCTTATAGTTCTGTTGCTGGAGCGGAATTTGCTTTCCGCTGTGCTCCATCGCTTTGTTAGGAGCATCTGCGCGCAATAGTGTAGGCACAACGACGTCCTACATTGCGGATGAAACACAAGAGATTTGTCACATGACGAGAGTCTCCAGCTGTGTGCAACGTTGATATCGCGAGCTTGGAGTTACTCGTGGGTTCCGTGTAGGACGTGACTTCGTCCCTGAATGATTTCAAAGCGGGGCCCACTTTTCCTTCTAAGCTTACCACCAGCCAAGTCTCGTCCAGAACAGTATCTTTTTGCAGCACACACAATGTTCACTGTACGGCTTGCTCCATGTCTCAGAAAAGCAGTGCGCGCACAACCAAAACAGGCAATGGCTCGAAGCGAAGCAAGTACGTTTCAAAAGCCTGCGAGCCTTGCCGCCAACGACGGGCCAAAGTACGCTCCCCTGTTCCGAGCTACCACGCTCGCAGCTGAACTTCAGTGATTGACTACAGGTTCCATATAGTGTGATGGTCAAAGGCCGGCTTGTTCACCGTGTCTAAGCAAGTCCGTCGATTGCCAGTACAGCGTGGTCAGTGACGGACGCAAACCAGCGTCCAAGTCCTACGTACAACTTCTACGGGATCGTATAGAGATGCTAGAATGTATCCTGCGGACCAATTCTATCGATGTCGACGCTGCAGTTGCGCAATACCGAGATGCGCGTCGTGGGCTCTCTGTAAATGCACAGGATAGCAGCACGACTGCTGCGCAATTCCAGGAGATCTGCGCGGCATTTGAAGGCACCTTGTCGCTCGATGAATCGATCAATTTCGATGCAGACGGAGAATGTCACTACTTTGGGCCTACAAGTGGCCGTTTACACTTCCAGACTTGTAAGCAATATACTGTGCCAAGCATGTTCACCATTCTAACTTTCCCAGTGCAGCATGCAAGTGCTGAAGATTACACAGTCCCCAATAACAGCTTACGCAGGTTTAACGGCAATCCCAAAACCTCTCGTTCGCCTTCGGCACGACCCAGACTGTCAGGGTTGCAAATCGATGAAGACCTCCAAGCAGAACTCATTGATCTATACTTCATCTGGCAAAATCCATGGTTTCCGGTCCTGGACGAGACTTTGTTCCGAAGAGACTTACGCAAAGGTAGCGGGCGGTATTTCAGTCCTTTACTATTGAGTTGTGTACTCTCAGCAGGATCTCGCTTTTCTGAGAGACATGAAGTCCGCACCGATCCACACGATTCTAATACTGCAGGAGACCAGCTTCTTGGAGAGGCAGAGAGTCTCCTGTACTACGATTTGTTATCTCCAAGCCTCACAACAATACAAGCGGTGGCTATTATGGTCCTTCTATACGTTGTGAGTATATCTATCAGCTAGGCTGCTACGTCCATGGCGTACTTGATGCTGATCTCAGAACAGAGTCGAGCAGCAGATACTGTAGCGTGGCTTCATCAAGGCACAGCTCATAGACTTGCACTCGATATGGGTCTCAACATCGATGCTACATCTATGCTTGGCACAAAGGACATACCGTTAGAAGAAGTTGACTTGAGACGACAGATATACTGGTCCCTGTACTGTACAGACAAATTGCACGCAACATACTCTGGACGGGTGTGCACAATGCTGGGACGTGGCAAACATCGCCTGCATGACTGGCATTGGAGTGCGATGTGGAAGCTTAAACCTAACTGACGTTGTTAGGACGTACAAGGCGCTGTATACTTACCTTCCCTTGATCAGACAGAAAAGGGTGCAAGTAGGTTGGTCCATCGCTCGCAGCATACCAAAGTCTTGCTTCGTGCACATGCGACACAGAGTCAGATACTCGAGAAGATCCTTCTTGGCTTGTGGGTCACGTATCTACCGTCCGGATTTATATGCTAAAACAACTGCAGCTACGCTCCAAAGCCATCACATACGGGCTCGCGTCGAGATTCATTCTTCAACGCCACTCTCGTTGAGCTGAAGAACTGGCTCTACGATCTTTCTGACGATCTCAGGTTGGATGTCCGAGGGGAGCCAAATGTCTTTCCACCAACGTACACACTTCATATGACCCTTCATACCGCACTGATCCTTCTTGGAAACGGATTTCTGGCTAGCAATGCACACTCAATCTCACCCAAGACAACCGAACTACACGCGCTTGACAAAAGAGCTAGCTGCGTATGCTACGAAGCAGCGACAAATGTATGCATTGCAGCCAAGAAGTATCGCAACAAATTTGGCAGTTTTCACAAAAGCCCGATATCCGCCACTCATTGTCTTCTTTCGGCAGCACTGGTTTTGCTGCAAGTCGCGGGTAGTGAAAGCGAGGTAAGCGTGAGAAGAGCTGCAGTAGCAAACGTCGATGTCTGTCTGCAGTGCTTGGATGAGCTGTCCGTGTCATGGAAGATTGCGGAACGCATACATCACAATCTCACACTACTCAAAAGGCAGAAACTAGGTGCTCCATCAAACGATCAGGAGCACCAGTCAAGTACTTTCGCTCCACTACCAGTGTGGAATACAGACCATCACAAGGAGGCCAGTATCCTTGACGTTACGGACTTGCTAGGCTTCGACCCACAGGACGCAGTGCTTCTCGACGATGCCCACTCGTTTTTGGAATCCGACACTAAGAACGACCACACCTTCGAAGGATTTGACTTCGCCGCTCAACTAGCAGACGTCGGCATGCAAGACTCTTTCCTTTGGAGCAATCTTGGCACGGAATTTTTACCCGGCCCCGGAGCTTGACAATAACCTGCAGATGGGCTACACTGCTTGTTCATGCGACGCTGCCTGGGTAATTTGGGCGTATAGTGGCGAAATATAGTATAGGACGAACCCAGAGGCGGCAATCGGGGGAGCATCTGCCACGCGAGCCAGAATACTCAATCGAACTGTTAAAGCCTCATCCGTTTGATCATCTCTCTCGATTCTACTTCCGACAGCTCATTGCCGTCAATATTGATGCGCCCCTCCGCGACTTGCACCAAATCTGGCTTGATCGCGCTCTCATGTAGGTGCTGCAGAAAGGATAGCAAGCTGCCCTCGAACTTGACATATGGATGTCGCCTTTCGATCTTATCGAAATCGCGCACTGCGTTTGCCTATACTTATTAGCTAATGTCTGGCGCAGTATCTGCAGCTGGGGCTTACCTCCTTGAGATATTGACATCTGAGTGCCGTCCATTCAGGCAGTTCTTCTGATTGACTGCCGTCTTTGCAAAATAACCTTCGCAACGCAACAGTATCGGCCGCTTCGCCGTCACGCTCTGCCCCTGGACTGCCGATAGCAGAAATGGCTGCGAGTATTTCTACCTGGCAGTGTCCATTTGCTACATACTGGTCAATGACAGCCTGCAGCATGAATTGGCCGGCCAGGTCAAACCAGTCAGAGGTTGGTTGCCATTCATCATTGAGGCAAGTCCGTACAGCTGTTAGCTCCATAAATAATGGCAACAGGTCCGCTAGCTTAGGCCGATCTGGGTCTTCGAAACGATCCAGGTCGAAGGAAGAAGGTAGGCTCAGATCAGCGGCACGGCGTTGGCGAACAGCTTGGATCAGTTCATCTTCCGGAATCCAGTCAGAGTCATCAAGCTCCTTCCTGTCGCCATGAAGGTTCGACCAGAGCGCTCCACGAGCGGTGTTTTGCTCCTTCAGTTTTCGCAAAGACTCTTCGCTTGACCAGGTCTGTGTTGGGTGGTATCGATGTGTCAATAGAAGAACGAATTGCAGCAACCTTGAGCGAAAAGCGGTGACACCAGTGAGACTTTGACCTTTGTGCTTTTGTGAGAGAAGAGATCTCCATTCTGAAAAGTCAGTCGTGAACAAGTGGCCGAGGAATCGTCTTACCAGCAGTCATTATAATGAGCGCATTCGGGAGATCAGACTCGTACTTATCGGGCCTGGCGTACCACTCAAACACAGCCGCAGTCGCCCTATGCAGGAAGAAGTCGAAGATGGTGAGGTCGACACCAAGCTGGTCCTCCTCGTTCTCCATGCGCCGAGTCAGGTTGAAGAAGCCTACACGGGGTTGGCCATTGCTGTCGTAACCACGCGCTATGGTGGCCGCCAGCTCTTGCTCCAGGTCTCTCATGGTCGAGTTCCAGCCGGGTCGTGTGTCCAACATGAGGCGAGGTCAAGGGGGTCAAGTGACGGCGGAAGCAACAGGATATAACAAGCAGGCACAACCACCTAGCGCAATCGATTCAGGAACGTCTTATACCTGCAACCCCACAGCCTCCACTTTACCCAGAGCTAATGCCGTGTTCGTAGTGAAGAGCATCTGCTTTGGGCTTCCAATTCATGCGTCCACCCAACAACGAATTAGAGCCGCGCGCAGATGCAGCCGGAAGCTAGGCGTTTGGGTTCAAACTCGGAGCAAAAGCAATGTGAGCTCGTGTGCACAGCGGAAGTAGCCGCGCATGCAGCTGAGCCCTGACACGCCGGTGTGGACTGTTGCTGTAAATACTGTCGAGTGAGAGCTTCCTCGCTGTGGATATGTGGGAGGAGTCGCATGCCGTAAGCAGGTTAGAGCAGGTTAGAGCAGAGTACCTGGCCCTGCCGCTGAGCGCGATCGATGGCGCGGCCTAATCCCCGCTCTTAGCATCGCTCTAGCATTCACGCATCCCCACCACGCCTCAAGGCTCGAGTACCTGACCGTGCTCCAACTCACCTGGAGATGCCCACCCGTCTGTTGACGACCTCCTGCGAGGATGCTGCCTAAGAAGTCCTCCGTGCTGCTCTCGTCCTACGCCAATGCCCTCTCGCCTCTCTACTCTTCCCACGCCGCCTCGCCACACTCGTGTCGTCATACATCGCACACGACACAGCGTCGCGCCTATGCACAACACGCGGATAGCAGCAATGCAGACCTGCTCAGCTGGCCTGAGCCCGTTCACCCGCACACCACCCCAACACCGTACCAAATTCTGAAATGCAGCAAGGGCGATGCCTACAAGAAGAATCGCTACTATGCTCTTGTCAAGCTCTATCACCCCGACCGCTGTCACCCAGGATCCTCTACCTACACGCTCCCACTAGCTGTCCGCCTAGAGCGCTATCGCATGCTCGTCGCCGCCCACGACATCCTGTCCGACGCCGAGAAGCGCAAAGCATACGATGCCTGGGGCGCAGGCTGGACCGGCCACCACCGCGCACCCTCCTCCAGCGGCACCACCCGGAATCCCTATGACTGGGACTATGACCGCACGCGTTGGAACTCGGATCCACGCGCCAACGCTACCTGGGAGGACTGGGAGCGCTGGTACGGCGAAAACGACTCGTCTCAACCCAAGGGCGAGCGCGCGATTCAGATGAGCAACTTCACCTTCATGTCGCTCATCTTCGCGTTTGTTGCGATTGGCGGAGTCATGCAGGGAACACGCTTTAGCGGTTTCCATAGCTCTGTTGTCGAGCGCAGAGACCAGGTCCACCGCGAGGCGAGCAGCGTGTACCAGCGCAGCAGACATGCCACTATGAGCGGGGACCGCGATGAGAGGATACGCACTTTCCTGGAGCACAGAGAGGCGAACCTGGCCGGCGAGGAGAGCTACCACCGCTTGCTGCCGCCGAACGAGAATTGTGCGCCGAACGAGATAGGGCGGCAGTAGAAGAAAACTCCATCAACGAAGGCATGTACGGTGCATTTTGGCGTTGGAACGGCATTTTTCTTTGAATGTATTTATCGTTGAACAGGCATCGGCGTACTATACCTCTTTACATGTGGGCCGGTCTTTCAGGGCCT
>JUDZ01008927.1:0-13174 GCA_000812845.1 Stagonosporopsis tanaceti | reverse complement strand
CTGATATGTAGGCCTTGTAAAGCGCGCAAAGTCAAATGGTGATTATAAGCATGTCCAATGTGTGATGCTACTAGTAATGACCGTTGTGTAGCGGAGAGGAGAAGCCAAACTGTTTAAACTGCGAACGCCTAGATGAGCCATGCGATTACAGTATCAGACTGAACTGGGGCGGGCGCTCAAAGCGTGATCCAGCAGCTTCAGTCTCGACAGCATCGAGCACGGGATCTGGTAGCCCTTACATGTCGACTTTCTCGTTTGGGGATGATGCCTGGTGCCCACCAACCCCCGAAGCATCGGTACTGCCCAATGCCGCCAATCGACATGCTCGTTCAACATCGAGGGCGTCTCCACCTCGCTCGGGGCCTACTACTGTCGATCCTGAATTGGTCAGGCTCGGTCAACCTGAGCTACACCATTTTGGAAGCAGTCCCCGACACCAGCATGAGTACTTTCCTCAGAATACAGATGGACATCCCATGTCTGCACCTTTCCAGCAATCACATTTCCAGACACAATTTGACTTTCCTTCACCAACAGCTCCTGTTTTCGAGACTTTTGCTTACAGCAACGTGGGATTCACTTCCGTTAATGCAGATGCACCTCTTTCTCCTCCATCAATGCTTCCTCCAAGGGGGTCGGCAGATTCGACGTACAAGCGTCATAAAACGAGCCATTCAGTAGGATCACCTGCGACGACGCTCTCAGATGCAAATTCTCCTTATACAGGTCCGCCTACACCCTACAATCCCTTTTTTACGATGCCGTTGACCCCGAACTCTTCAGTAGGTTCTGAAGAGCCGAATACGCGCTCCTCAATGAATCACCAAAGCCCGACATATCCGCCTCCTGACCTACGTCGTTTATCAGTGCAGTCGCTAGTCAACAGCACAAGTTACAGCAACTGGCAAGAGTATAACCCTGAAAGAGAGCCAAGACGAAAATATCCGGTCGTGGACTCTGTCTCCACAACATATGGGTACGACATGGGTCTTCCAGACTTTGACACGCCCAGAAACAAAGATCACTCTGCCATAGCGATCTTCAGCCCGCCGATCGGTACGATGGAGCTCAATGAGGATTCTTCCATCATCGAAGCCGAACCTCGCACCCGCGATATGGCTTTTGGCAAAGGTGGCTACTATGTAAAACCGGTTCAAATACGGATACCCAACTCGTTGGAGCCACTGCCCCCGATGCTCATGGAGAACAAGATGAATCTTCTGTACTTTCACCACTTCATTAACCACACAGCACGCATCCTTGTCCCCCATGACTGCGAAAGGAATCCTTTTCGTCAGATCCTACCCGAGAGTCAGTATACCTGTACGCTTCTTCAGACGCTCGGTTGCTAAAATCTAGCAGTGGCTGTACGCGACGAAAACATCATGAACCTCTTGCTTGCGTACAGCGCTTCACACCGCGCCCGTATGCTCAACCAACCTGAACCGTCCAACCGCATCGCTGTCTGGGTCCAAGACGTCTTCCCGAAGCTGCGGCAATCTTTGACAGAAGACCCTAACAATGTCTCAAACAGCACCCTGGCCGCTGTAATCATGATGGCGAGCCTCGAGATCATCGCTTCAAATACATTCGAGGTGCCCATCTCATGGCAAAGCCACCTCCAGATGGCGCGTCAGATGGTAATCGCCCGTGGCGGTCCCCAAGGCGTCGACAGGTCGGATCGAGTCGCCTACTTCCTCTCACGGTGGTTCGCCTATCTCGACGTGCTCGGCTCCCTCAGCGGCAACAAAACCGACACTCCACTGGGCTCGTTCTACTGGTCGTCCGAAAACGCCTCCGCAGACGAAGAATTTGAAATCGACTGCCTCATGGGCTTCACAAACCGCTGCGTCGGCAGTCTAGCGCGCATATCCGAGCTGGCCAAACTGTGCGAGCCCTCGCGCATCGATGCCGACGGTAATATCAGAGAAGACTGGCAGCCTACCCCGGACATCTACGCCACCGCGCTGCAGATCCGCCACGAGCTCGAAGAAGGCCTCTCGGAGCGCTACGTCCACAAGGGCTGCAACCACCGCCACGACTCGTCGGCCGAATCCGACGGCGCTTGGGACGCTACGGAGATCTACGCCACGAATGAGATGTTTCACTGGGGCGGCCTGGTACATCTGTACCGCCGCGTGCTGGGCAAGCCTGCCACGGATTCAGAGGTACAGAATGCGATCCGTGAGATCGTCGAGTTGCTGTATAAAGTCCGCAGAGGCAGTTCCGCGGAGGCGTGCCTGTTGTTCCCCATGTTTGTCGCCGGGTGCGATGCCCAGGATGAGGGGCAGAGAGAGAAGATTATGGATCGGTTGCGGGGGGTTGAGGGCTTTGGGATGACGCAGGTGGGTTCTTATGATTTCTCATGCGTGTTCTTGTAGGCCTGGAAAGCTAACATTGAGGATAGATTGATCGCGCGAGGTCGCTCATGCAGAAAGTCTGGGAGACCGGGAAACCGTGGGAAACGCTCGTGAGCGGCGAATTCTTTGGATAGGTGGTTTCTTTCGCCTTTGTATTAACTTCTGTCGAAGAGTTCGATGGGAACTGGAGGCGGCGTTTATTAGTCTTCCAGCCTGGAGTTTTGAGACCATGTACTACCTTTTCCTTCATGTGTATACTGTTGTAAAGCTTGAATACCCCCAGATAGACTGTAATTCATAACAATTTCATTGATAGTCGTTCTATGTCCCATTGTCTACGTTCTCTTTTGGCAAGCCGTGTCTTATTTGCCTTTGTTTTGTCTACATCTAATCGTGGGTTCTCGAATTCTCGATCTTAGTGACCAGAATGTCACATGCACCGGCCTCGGTCAACTTGTCCATGACAATGGCAATCTGCTTCCGCTGCACCATGACGGAGATGGCGACCCAACCGCTCTCCTCCAGCGAGGTGACGGTTGGCGCGCGGTTGCCGGGCGTGATCTCTTTGGCGATGTCGAGCTTGGAGCGCTCGATGTTGTACTGACAGAGGACGTATTTTTGCGCGGCTACAGACATCAGTACTTCTGAGCAGAACAGACCTGGTGAACGAGAAGAACTTACTAATGACACCCTTTATTCTGGCTGTGATCAGATCAACGAGCTTGGGGTCTGAGGGGTGCTTCGACTTGATCAGAATAGCGCTGGACGAAACGACTGTAGAGATGGCCTTCAAGCCTGCGGCGCGCATTGTCTCTCCAGACTCGACGAGATCGACAATGCCGTCTGCGACACCGAGCGCACATGCCGCCTCGACACTACCACCGACATACTTGATGTTCGTCTTCAGCTTCGCATCCTTTGCGTTGCCATTGGTCTCGCCGCTCTGCTCAGCCTCGAGCTTCCTGAAGTACTGCTCCGCAAGGTTTGTAAAGGAGGTAACGACATTCTTGCCGATGAGGTCTTCCGGCTTGGCCAGGTCACCCTTCTGGGGCACCTGGACCTGCAGGCTGCATTTTCCAAAGTCGAGGTCAAGAACCTCGACAACACCTGTTGTGGCTGTGGGAGGGACACCACACTCGTGCTCTTCGACCTGATCGCGGCCGGTGATTCCAAGGTCGACGCGACCCTCACCAACGAAGGTTGGGATATCGGCAGCGGGGAGAAAGACGAGCGCGAGTGGCAGGTTCTTGACGAGCGCGATATCGAGGCGTGAGTGGCGGTGGAATTGGATGTCTGAGCCGTGGAGGAGGTCAAGGCAGACCTGGTGGAGGCGGCCCTCTGTCGTTGTTGTTAGAAAGCGTCACCAGATTGACATGACAGGGGACTTACTCTTGGGCACTGCAAAAAGCAAGCGGTCGTTCAAGCTGTTACCCAAGGTGTCAGTCATGAATGGCAAGCTGCGACTGCCCTGGCGCGCTCTCTGCATAATGTACTCCATCTCGTTCGCGCCGTTGGCGCCATTGGCGTGAGGCATCTCGCAGGCGTTGTACAGGAAGGAAGGAGGAAGCGGGGCAGAAGCACATACGAGTTGACTAGATCCATGTTGTTTATACCTAGCACGTAATGCAGCAGTATGGGGTATTCGCAAACAGCGGTGCGACAGGCGGCAGTTGGTCTTGATTGTTGTGCGTGCAGGCTGAGACCGAGTGCCCACGTAGGAAGGTTTAATTGGGTGATGCTGCGTCTGGCGGAGAACGGAGATATGCGCGCGCTGCAGGCGGATGGGGGTGTAAGTGGACGGATGTGTCTTTTAGTAGTGTACAACTTTTGCGATGACTGCCGTCTTGCCTAAGTGAGTCAAGAGGGGTTGAATTCTGCACGTGGAACGATTCAATGGTTGCTGAATGCTATAGTGACCAGTCTTGGGACTCGACATCTTTTAGTACGCCCGCTACTACTTCACAACCCATATCGCTCATCACGTCTAAGATAGGGCTGCTCAACGTAACTCCGAAGTACGGCTTCGTTTTTTCGAAGAATGACGTGCCCAATCAGCAATCGAAAGCGGGCACGACGCGACGTGGGGCAGCTGCAGATGCGCCCGCGCTAAGCGAGACCTTGCAGGTCAGGAACGTGCTCTGCCAGCGAACAGCACATGATCATGGGACTCGAATAATAATGGAAAAGCGGTGGCGGCCCATCGTCGACTATGCAATTGGAGCCTGCTATGGCGTTTGAGATGGTACTTGGCTATTATCAGTATGCAAAGATAATCTTAAGTCCTCATGCAAGATCAGCTGCCATCTTGAGCAAGAACACTTGCATTCAAGTCGTAGAGACGCGAACTTTGGTGCAAACGCTTCGAAGAGGACATCATGCATACTAATTAATGGTCAAATCCGCAGTCGAATTATGGCTTTCGATGTGTAGCGAATCATGCGAAACGTACTGTACCGCGGATGTGCCCTCAGTCTGACCTCTATGCTACATATCATACAGTCCGCGTCGAGTAGTTCGTAATTCGTTACAACACCTTCTCGGCCTCGTCAATCAACCTCTCAACTTTGAATCCTGCATCGCCAGTCGTGAACTGCTTCAGCAGCTCCCCTCTTCCTTTGCCCTCCTCACTCTGCACGTAGAACTTCTGCATGCACATGACAAGCCATCTCGCCTCGTCTACGCTGATGCCTCTGTTTTCAATTACCAGGCCTTGCCCGAGGACCAAGTTGTGGCTGTTTGCCAGCTCTTGATGGAATGTGACGGTAGTGTGCGGGCTGGCGAATTCTCCGCGCAACTTGAACTCGGCGAGAGATGTGAAGAGTAGGGTAGTTGTGTTTTTATGTGGGTGAGCGAATTGGAGGTAGTGAAGCTCCGCCGCCTGCTGAGTTTGACCAGTAGCTTGCTCGCCTTCTTGCTGCTCAACGGGTATCTCTCGCGGTACGGGTAGCACGAACGCAGGGTGTTGCTTGGCTGTTGTGAGCAATGAAGCCCATACGTTCGCTGGAACAGCAAAGTGTATGCTCTGGGGGTTCGGAGCGTGGCGTAATCTCCAGAGTGTCTCGATCTCCTTGTTCGGAAGCGCGCTGATCTTTTCTACATCGAGGAAGGAATCGAGAGTCTTGACGCCTGGTGGTGGCGCGTTGGGATCTCGTGGTTGCGGAGGCGGAGGCGGCGATGGCCATGGGGACGACGCTGCAGATGACCCAGAAGGCGAGGAGCTGGTTGCGGAGGACGGCGAGGGCGGTGGTGTCAAAGGTCCTGTCGCGCCCGGAACGACAGCTGCCTTTCTGAGCTCCTCAATCTTCTGCTTGTGTTTTTCCTTCAGCTCGGCAATGTCCTTCACACCCTCCTGCTTCGCCTTTGAGACGAGCTTCTCCTTGTACTTGGACAAGATCTTCTGTTCTGTGCCATGAGTCGCAAGGAAGCGGACATCTTGCACCTGAGCCCAACGTCGCTGACAAAATCGTGGATTTGACAATGGCTGGCGGAATGCGCTCCGCAATGCTGGTACACGAAGGGCCATGGCTGTTGATGGGGTCAGTTGACAATGACGAAGCTTGCGACTGCTCTCGAAAAGCTACCAACGCCGATGCCCGTGAGCTCCCATTGGCTGGAGAAAGGCAGACACCGGGAGGCAGATCACTACTACTTCAGGGAGACGGCATTGCATCGAATCGACTTCGGAGATGAAGGTGCACTCAAGGATCGGGAATCGATGCTCGCCGTTGTTTGATGACTGGAAGCATTTCTCCACGACTGTACTGGAGGGGCCAGAGTATGTGACAGCGTGCTTGTTGGTGTCCAGCGCATACTTGTCCTGCTTCGATAGATTTACATGTAGTCTATTAGTTATATGTAGATGCTGTTCGGGGAGCGCAAGTTTTAAGACGAGTTCGTGCTCGTGTGCACTGCTGCGATCCGGACTTGGATTTCATTAGCACCCAACTGGATGCATGCTTGCTTGCGACAGCCCTGCCGTTGCTGCCCCAGCCCAGCCCGTGTTGGTGCATGGTCGTCTATTTCGAGCTCCAAGCCACATGACGAATGGACACATTATCGGGTGACGCATCCAGATGGGCGGTAGGCAAGACTTCTGCCTGCTGGAGCGCTGCATCTGACGAGGCACGAGATGGGTACTGTGGCTTCGTAGAGAGCAGGCAGCGGCCTTGGGTCGCAGAGGTGTGCAAGTGGTGTGCCCTGCCCTGTCTCACCTGGGAGCATCGTTCCTGCGTGGAGCGTGCTCTGATGTCCCGCGCTGCGCCTGCTTGTGATCGACGCACAAAGACATTGAGACGCTTGCCTGCAGCTCGACTCGTGGCCCGGAGTCTGTACATTTCTCTGCAAAGCACGTTCGCGCCTCGTAACGGGCATTCTCCCTCGTATAG
The DNA here is from genome assembly GCA_000812845.1 of Stagonosporopsis tanaceti. Taxonomy (NCBI): domain Eukaryota; kingdom Fungi; phylum Ascomycota; class Dothideomycetes; order Pleosporales; family Didymellaceae; genus Stagonosporopsis; species Stagonosporopsis tanaceti. The sequence continues at coordinate 6,429 of JUDZ01008927.1, read as the reverse complement.
CGTTACCTAGCAACATACTTTGAGCCCTGCAGCTCTGATCTCAAACCCCGCGCCTAGTTTGCGACCTCCCCTCCGCGCGCCGGGCGACCCCATATTAATTAAGCGTACGATCCTGGCCCTCGATTGATACCCGAGTCTTGAGAAGCGCCGTCACCCTTTCCCGGCCAGGCATGCAGCTGCGCCCGTCCACCTCTACCTGCGCGCCTTGAGCCCCGACCTGCGATTCCCCGCGCAGCGATTGTCGACCACCGTCGCTGCACCGTGCTACGCGATCCTCGAGACCATGGGCCAGGTCGCCAGCAGGACAAGCGAGGGCGAGGCGCTGTATCTGCGCGACCAGACTCGCTGTACGCAATCACCCTGGCCGCTTGCCTTGCTATGCGCTGCTAATACACCCCCAGTCTCGGTCGCTGCTTGTAACATCACCAACGCGCGCGGTCGCACGCTCCTGAACGTCACACCGAATGCTTTCCCTGCGTCAAGATACAGTCCGAGGAGAGAGCCCGGGGACGAGAGCGTTATAGAGTACATCCAGGTACGGGTTTCACAAGCCGCTGGGCAAGGCGCAATGCTAAACATTGTTTGTGTAGGACCCAGACGCCGCACCAAACACCGACGGGTCGCCATCCTTCCTCATACGCTTGCCGAACGACGAAGAGCTGACGTTCAACTTCACATTCATACTCCGCCAGCAGCTGGCCGTGTCCTCGAATTACAATGCTCCAAGCGCACCGGGTTCCGCTGCTACAGCTGGTTTGATTGATACCTTTATCAACGGCTTGACGTTTGTGTTTGCGTCAAGTTCCAGAGAACTCGACAACCTCGTGACGCGCGAGTTTCACGCCAACCCCAACCTCCACAAGAACCCGCAGGTCGAGCTTGTCGGGGACTACACCACAGGCGGGAGCTCCTCAGTCTCGTTTCAGTGGGCTTGGAAGTTCACGCCTCCCAAGACCAATGAGTGTCGAGGTGGTGGCTGGCGCACCAGTTGCAGTGTTTGTATACCGTGTTCCTCTAGCTACGATATTGACTGACAGCATGAAGTTTGTCGAGTACGACCAGCGGGCGCATAGGTTAGAGACCTTGGCCAACTTTGCCTTTTGGGTCCAAAGTATGCCTTCAGCGATCCCCACTTCAATGCAAAGGGCTGACCCTCTCAGACACCGCAAAGGCCCTTCAGAGCCCAAAGACCACAACGCCGAGACTAGAGCTCGGTCTCCCCCCCAGACTACGCGTGCCCTCAGCTCAATCAATAGATTCACGTGTGAGCGACTTGGCAGATGACTACAGGGAATGGGACAACATACCTCCAAGATCTCCTATCTTCGAGGCAATACCTGAGAATGGGCTCAGTCTGGTGTCAACACAAGCTACAGCGCTCACAAGCGCTTCGGTCAAAGTTGATGTTCTGCGGCCTGGAGAAGATCTCAGTCAAACCGACGATGGGCCGTTATTCCGCGCGACCATGAAATCGCTGGAGCAAAAGACTGGAAACATGCGCATGCGGTGGAAGAAGGTTCTGAAGAGAGCGGAGTCTGCAATGGAAGCACAAGTAAACTGCAACAACGCCATGTCGGATCTCATGGACGCTCTGAAAGAAGTCTCTTCCTCAAACGCGGGTGCTGTGCAGCCTGCGATCGACCATTATTTTGACAAGATTGCAAGAGATATCCTCGCGTACGAACGGTCGAACGCGACCAACATCCAAAAGCTTATCATTGATCCAATATACAAGCTGTACAACGTGGACATCAAGCAAGCGGAGACCAAGCGAAAGGATTTCGAAGAGGAAAGCAAGGACTACTACCAGTATCTCGGACGATATCTTGGACAACGACAAGATTCTTTGAAAGAAAAGAAGCGTGCAGAAACAGATTCCAAGTATCAAGACAAGAGACGGAAGTTCGAGCTGAAGCGGTTCGACTACTCCTCCTTCATGCAAGATCTGCACGGCGGCCGCAAAGATCAAGAGGTTTTGTCGCACCTGACCCGATACGCGGATACACAAGCCAATAACTTCCTCTCGACTGCGAAGATCATCGAAACCATGCTGCCTCAACTGGAGGCTCTGAGCCAGGAAGTTAAAGAAGCCGACAAAGAGTTCCAACTCCAGCGCACAGGTAGAGAAGAGAAAAGAAGGCAGTTGGAGAAAGACAGCAAGTCATTCGATGCACCCCCGTCGCAGCAAGCTCCAGTAATGGCATCTGCAAATGGTGGTTTGCCGAGGGCTCCATCAAGTGCAGATGGAGAGCTTCCTGGTCGCAAATCAAGCATCACGCCTGTGTTTCAGAGCACAATCAGCCCACCTCCGCTTCCACCTTCGACAGGCAGCTCTTACATCAATTCTCCCCAAAGTCCGGAAGCCAGCAAAGCGATATTGGCTACTGTAACTCCTCAGCCGGACAAGTTCAAGGGCATACGAGACCTAGAGGACCGAGCTTGTGTTGGCGAGCTTACGCCCGGTGCTCACCGCAAAGAAGGCCTGTTATGGGCGCTGAGTAGACCTGGTAGTCACGTCGATCCCAAGGGCCTGAATAAGCAGGCCTGGCACAAGTAAGTAGCAACCGCTCCTGTAACTGAAATGGTGCTGATTATAGCAGATTCTGGATCGTGCTGGATCAAGGCAGACTTTCCGAGTACACAAACTGGAAGCAGAGTCTTGAACTCCACATGGACCCGATAGACTTGCGTATGGCCTCAGTTCGCGAGGCACGCAACGCAGATCGCCGATTCTGCTTCGAAGTGATTACGCCTCAGTTCACGCGTGTATATCAAGCTACGAACGAGGAAGACTTAAGATCATGGATATCCGCCGTGAACAACGCTTTGCAGACCGCAGTAGAGTCCACAGGCAAGAAGGATCGTCCATCAACGGATTCTCTACCGGGTAATACTCGTCGAGACATTGCGTCAGTCTTGACGGGGAAAAGTCCTTCTTTGTCCAGTAAGGGCAATAACTACGGCGCCAGAGCACCCTCTCGACACGCGACAGTCGGCGACAAGCCTAGCTACCGGCGCGAGGAGCCCACAGGTGACGATGGCAAGCTACTCAAGATGATACGAGACGCCGACGCCGGGAACAGATCATGTGCGGATTGCGGTTCAGAGAGCAAGGCCGACTGGGTATCGATCAACCTTGGCATTGTAATCTGCATCGAGTGTAGCGGCATTCACCGTTCGTTGGGTACTCACATCACCAAGGTGCGGTCTTTGACTCTCGATGTGAATTCGTTCACGCCCGATATCATCGAGCTGCTTCTCAAGATCGGCAATCGCGTCAGCAACATGATCTGGGAAGCCAGACTCGACTTCTCGCTCAAACCGGGGCCGATGTCAACAAGGGAGCAGCGGCTACGTTTCATCACCGCTAAATACTCGGACCGAGCATACGTTTCTCCAATCTCACCAAACGTCTCACACTACGGAACTCCTGACGAGACGTTGCTTGCCTCGGTCAAGAAGAACGACATCCAGAACGTATTGTATGCTCTTGCGTTACGAGCAAATCCCAACTCTCGAGACAGGTCGCGCGGAACGCATGCTGTTTTCTTGGCACTTGCGGCGGCTGATCCCGCCTCGCCTTCTGCATCTGCGTCGCCAGCGACTTCTCCTGGCCGAGAAGCACGACCGTCAACGCCTCAACCAGTGCGCAAGCCATTCCCGGTAGCAGAGCTTTTGCTTCAGAATGGTGCGGACTTACCTATTACAGCGGCACCGATACCTCTCAGCCTCTCTGCACGTCAATACCTCGACTTTAAGGCGGACCAAAAGGCGGGAAAGCGGGTAATGCCTGTCGTGCCTGGAGGTCAACCAAACCCCAGTGGAGATGTGCTTCCTGCTCTACCACACATCACAGCCGGCAATGGTAGTACCCCTTCCGAGCGAGCGCGTGAGCGAGATGCACGGCTACAAAAACGTGTTTCTGCCAGTGGAAGGTTGGTCAAGAACACATTTCAAGATTTCGCCGAAGGTAAGCGCGGCTTATAAGACTGGCTGACGCTTACTCGTTTTGTTTGTTTCTAGTTTATACCTGCCCTGGGTGGCTTGCGGAATTGCACGATGGGCGTCGACAGGATGGCAATGATTGTATACATGACAAAGGGCGACTGATGGCGTGTTGGGATGTGATGCGATTTTGGATGACGGCTATTTTGCATGATGAGCTTTGTATAGCCACAATAATGTTTACACGCAGCGATTTTTTGCAGAAAACACTCCTCTGAAATATGCCACCATTGCACAAGGGCATGCCCATTGGAGGATCCTATCCTAGCATAATCGGAAGACCGGATAAGTATGTCAATGTACGCCTCCAGGAAGCCTTACTTTGACTCAGAAATGCGACTCTTTTACGGTATTGCTGCATGATCTTGTTCTTTTAGACAAGCTGAACGCAGAAGTAAGAACAGTGGCTTATATCAACTAAATACGAGTCAAATGTGAGAGTCGCAGATATCCGATAAGTCAAATGCTAAAAGCATCCATCATAGGAGATGAACAGGCATGCACGTGACCTATGCGCCCCACTAGCGTCGCGCAGCACAAATTCGACTTTAGCGAATTTAAGACGCCGCGACCCCACCCTCGCAACGACAATACAAGATGGCGCCTTCATACGAGAACCTCCCGCTGGAGGACGACGAGTTCGACGAGTCCCAGATCGACTTCACCGACCTTGAAGAACAGTTCCAAGTGCGCCTTGACGAAGGTCTCGACGCCTTTGTTGTCATCGATGGCCTGCCCGTTGTTCCCGAGGACAGCAAGTCAAAGCTCGTCAAGTTCGTTTTGAGGAAGCTCAACAGCGTGGGACGCGTCAAGGACGATGGTGTCCACATGCCAGTAGGCGACGATGGCAAGACTGAGGGGTATGTGGATATTCGAGGGCGCAAGATCGCAAGCGTTGTTCTCGCAAGCGCGCGACACATGGGCAACTGTTCACTGACTATCTTGCAGCTATGCCTTTGTTGAGTACAGCGCGCCTGCTGAGGCCATCGCAGCTGTCAAGCAACTCCACGGAAGCCCCCTCGACAAGAAGCACACCATGGCCGTGAACAAGCTGACAGACATCGACCGCTACGGAAAGGAGGGTCGCATCGACGAGGAGTACCACGAGCCCGAAATTGCACCGTTTGAGCAGAAGGAGCACCTGAGGTGGTGGCTGGGAGACTCAGACAGCCGTGACCAGATCGCCATGTACCGCGGCGAAAAGGTCGGTGTTTTCTGGAATGACAAAGAGGAGCAGCCCGAGGTCGTAGTCGACCGTGAGAACTGGACAGAGTCCTTCATTCAGTGGTCGCCGCGCGGAACATATCTTACCTCGATCCACGCGCAGGGTGTGCAGCTTTGGGGAGGCAAGGCATGGAGCAGGCAAAAGAGGTTCGCGCATCCTGGTGTCAACCTGGTCGACTACTCGCCTGGCGAGGACTACCTCACAACTTGGTCGCACCGCCCTCTGCAGGTCGACGAGAACCACCCGGTTCCGTCCCTTTCGCTTGAGGAGGATGGCAAGAACTACGTCATCTGGGACATCGCTACCGGCAAGCCGCTGCGTTCGTTCGCCACAATCGATGTTCCCAGCGGTATCGATGCAGATGGCAACCCTATCAAAAAGAAGATGCAGTGGCCAACCTTCAAGTGGTCCGCGGACGACAAGTATGTTGCCCGTCTGACCCAAGGCCAGTCCATCTCAGTCTACGAGTTGCCCAGGATGAACCTGCTGGACAAGTCCTCCATCAAGATCGAGGGCGTTGTAGACTTCGAGTGGGCCCCCGCTAACCCTAAGCGAGATGGTATCAAGACATACGAGCAATTGTTCTGTTACTGGACTCCCGAGCTCGGCAGCAACCCCGCCAAGGTCGGTTTGATGTCCCTCCCTTCAAAGGAGATTGTCCGTACACGAAACCTCTTCAACGTCTCTGATGCCAAGCTCCATTGGCAATCCGAGGCTGCCTACATTTGTGTCAAGGTCGACCGTCACTCAAAGTCCAAGAAGTCCCTTGCTACGAACCTTGAGATCTTCCGCGTAAGGGAGAAGGGTGTGCCTGTTGAGGTTGTTGACTCCATCAAGGACGCCGTCATCAATTTTGCCTGGGAACCCAAGGGCAACCGCTTCGTTCTCATCACCACTGGTGAGGTCGTTTTGCAAGCCGCCGTTCCGCCGAAGACTGCTGTGTCCTTCTTCGCTCCTGAGAAGCTCAAGGGCGGTGCCCCAGGTAACTTCCGTCACATCCGCACTGTCGACAAGAAGAACAGCAACGCCATCTACTGGTCGCCCAAGGGTCGCTTTGTTGTTGTCGCTACCCTGCAATCTCAACAGTCCTTCGAACTCGACTTCTGGGATCTCAGCTTCGAGAAGCCCAAGGACGAGTCCGAGAAGGGCGACAAGGAGCTCCTTGCCAACCTGCAGCTCATGGACACGGCCGAGCACTA
>JUDZ01008926.1:0-13168 GCA_000812845.1 Stagonosporopsis tanaceti | reverse complement strand
AATCAGGGTGTGAGAGCGGAACAAAGCAAGCATACAGACATGGACAATGATTCCCTCGAATTTTGCACAAGCAAGGAGACAATCCGGGGCAGTGCAGGCCTACGTGGCACCGCGCCACCGGAGGGTACCATGCGAGTTGAAGTGAACAGTTGGAGCAGAGGAGCGGGGACACAGACATGAACGCGGCTCCTTATTGTTCTGGGACAAAATGAAGATGTTGGAGTGCAAGACCTCCAGAAGCAGAGCCCCATTCGCGAGAGTAGCATAGTGTCGTATTTCCAGTCCGAGCAGACATAGAGATTTGGTGCAGAACAGAAGGACAGGCATGTTGAGGAACCTAATAGATTCTAGACAAGCGGAGGGTCGTATTAGAGAAAACAGATGCAAATTGAAGAACATACGATGCTACGGTTGTGTTTTCGAGCATTTAGGAAGAGTAGAAGAAGAATAAAACCTACACAGACATCTTGCAGATCGTTCTGCCTTTCATGCCAACAAAAGCATGATAGGAGGAGAGTCAGCTTTCCAAACGATAGAACCCCATGTATAGGTTCATACTTGGCATGCGGCTAAAGCTCGAGACACACATACATCTTACAATATGCTCACGACCTAAAGCACGTGTAGCAGCGTGTCAGTGGTTAGCGCTAAGTTTCAAGCGCCAAGTAAGACAGGGAAACACGGAGCATGTTCTGGTAGACGAGAGACCTGAGTAATTGACCCAAGAATTCACAAAATGAACATTTTGCTTGAAGACGAGGAAGACCGATCTTGGAATCACAAATGCCCAGACGCTCAACCGACATGCCGCCAATTGTTTGTATCTTTGGTCAAATTGGAATTCAAAAAAGCAGCGACAGATGAATGTCACCAAATGCCGCAGTTGGAGGTTGTGTTGTGTGAAGTTCCGAGGCAGCAGCGCAACATAGATTAGAAAAGGTTTAAATTCAACAGATCCAACAAACTGCGGCAGCAGCAGCAGCAGCAGCAGCAACATCTCTCCCTTCAAAAAGTCACTTTGCAGACATTCTTACAGGGACAAAAGACCAACGACACATGAGTGTCCCCGAAGTGATTGTTAAAGCAGAGCAGCAGGGGCAGACATTGTATTCGAACTTATCGGTTTGAGAAAACATTTGGAGGCATAGTCAAGTACACATTGAATTTTGAAGAGTGCTCAAGGAGCAGAGCCACAGAAGGAGGTGTTAGATGCGTATTTAAAGCTTCTGCGAGATAATTGTAGGTTATGATGAACCAGAGCAGCAGAAGAACACATGAAGTGTTTGTGTTAAGCATTTTGACAGAAGAAGAACAACCTTCAAACTCTGAGATTTTATCGGAAGATTGCGGCTGCACATCTGGCTTTTGCACAGCGAATTTGGAAGATGTCGCTGACTACACAAAACGTGAGATGTGATCTCGAGGACCCATGTATGCATCTTCGCCTTCTTTGGAGACACTCAGAGGAAACAAAAACATAATCGCATGCCCATAGAGTTTTAGTGACGTCCAGGGAAGCGGACACGGCAAAGGGTTGCCTAGGACTCGGTACCTATCCCGAGAAGGCAGAAAAGCAGCCACCAAGCTCTATGATAGTGTTTTGAGCAGATGAGCTGAAACGCATGTATTTGTTGACATGGTGGTTCAGAAGATCCCCAAAGCAGGCGTAGAGGTAGCCATTAACTTCTCTAATTCAGAAAATTGAGTAGAGAGAAGTACTGTTCCCTGATTTTTTTTGGCTCTGCAAGTAATCAGAGAGGAGCCATCGTGTCTCGAAACGCTATTTGAGGGACAGAGCAGCGAACTCAGACATGAGCTCATTGCCCCTGTACTATTTGGAACGATGCTCACAGAGCGCTAAAATGTTTTGAGATGCTGTTCACGAAACGAGACCGTAATTGCAGACATGATTACAGTCTCGTCCGTTTTCGAACATTACTAAATACTTTGCTGTTTTCTAACATTCTAGAGAGGAGAGCCGCAAAGCTATGGTGCTTCATCGGTATTCCTTGGAAGCAGAGCAACGAGCCGGACATGAACCACATGATTACTTTCTTGGAAGATATCCAGACAAAGCAAAACCAACAGAACATGCTGGCTACTGAAGTATCTTTTCGGGGAAACAGAAAAGCAGAGGCAACAGACATGCTTTCGAGAACCTGGAGTTTGAGAGACGTCCAAAGAAGGCGGAAACGCAGCCATGTTATGCTCCTATCGTCATCTCGAGGAGAGCGGCAAGAGCAGACATAGCACATATAGCTATCAAACAAAGTCACGTCCAAGAAGGAGGAACAGACGAAACACATATCGTCTAGCTTTTTTTTTGACAATGCGGACAGAAGAGCCATGGACTGCCACTATATCACTTTCTTTCTTGAAGAATTCACAGAGAAGGCAGGTCAGACGGAGCATCCAATCTAGCTGGCAAGCTTTCGAAGAAGCAACGCAGCAGAAACGGACATCCCATGCCCAGCCAAACTTTTGGAGAAGATCAGAAAAAGCAGAGAAGAGACATACTTGAACCTGGTATTTCTTTGTGAAAAAACGAAGCAGCAGAGACAGACTTTCTTTTTCCATTGGAAAGTACCCAGATAAGGCAGGCCAGAAAAGACATTGGAAAGTCGATGATCATTTCAAAGGAGCCAAAACAGTGGAGACAGCCGTTGAAGCCTTAAAACCCGATCTTGAGGATGACCAGAGAAGTGAGGACAGACGAGACATTGGATGGCTTAGAATTCAATTTTGACAAAGCAGAGAAGAAGAGTCATAACTCGGTCGTCCATAACATTTGTGTCGTGAAGGACGTTCAGAGAAGGCAGGACAGACAAGACATTTGTGCATCATCTCTCTTTTTCTAGGATTGCAGAACAGAAGAAAAGACATTTTCCACCATAGGCTTTGGGTTTGATATGTTCGGATAAGGCGGGTCGGGACAGACAAGACATTCGGAGTCTCTGATATCAATCTCGAAGGAGCATAGGAGCAGACATAAGTGTATCCATTCTTGTCTTGAGGAAAAGAAGGAAGTGCAGGTTCGAATCGCAGCAGCAAAAGTGTTGAGGAGGAGAGAACTTATGTAGACAAGAACAGTGCCAAGCGCTGGCAGTCACGAGATCTGCGAGGGCGTTGGGTGCAGAGTGGTGCACGCCGACACGCTACTTGCTTCGGTACATAACTATCTTATTCCACACAACTTAATCATACCTACTCTCCTCTTCCTCCTCCTCCCCTGAACACCATAATTATTTCTACTTCGCCTTCCCGTTCTTCCCCACAAGTCCATTCCCGCCATTCGCCTCGACCACCCTCTTACTCTCAAACGTAACCCCCTTGATGGTCCACTCACTATATATCTCCAGCCCAGCCACGAACACACCCAGCAGACTCGCAATCACGAAGTGACTAATAGTCGTCCCGATGTCGAGCCAACTCCCCTCATCCTTGACCATGAAGAAGAACGACAGTGTCATGACATCGCTGACCGCCATAACCACCATGAACAGCGCGCTGGGCGCAACGCCGAGGCGGCGGTTGAGGAGCCCGAAGTTAGCAGAGAGCGCCGCAAAGGGCACCATCAGCTTCAGCATGAGCAGCGCGCCTTGGCTGAAGGGGTCGAAGACGGGGATGAGGCGGTATACGGCGTCGAGGGAGAAGGAGGACACGGAGGCGATGTTCGAGGCGCTGAAGAAGGCGGACTGGATAAAGAAGAAGAAGAACAGCGCGATGCGAGCATCGGACAGCGTAAGGGAGCGGTATTCGGTGGTGCGTCTGGGCAGAGGCGGGTGGTCTTCGGCTGCTGCGACGGCGGGGTCGATGGATTCGCGGGGTTGGGGTACGGCGTTCGGGATGCTGGTGGTGTGGAGGTACACCTGGTGCTCGAGGCGCATCCAGCTGAAGAGGCACAGGCAGAAGGCGAAGTAGAAGACGCCTTCGTAGGAGATGGTGAGGATGATGAAAGTTGGTGCGAATTGCAAGAACATCACCACAAGTCGGTGGATGTAATGTCTGTTGGGGAATAGTCCGTGAAGATTGGGGAGTACCAGCGATCCCACTGGAATATGTTAGTATTGGTCTCACCGACATGAGCTCTGACTTTACCGAGTGTTGACCATCCAATGACCAGGTTGCCAAGCGGTAGGCCTTGCTTTGCCTGAACGTAGTAGATGCTGCTGTTTGTGACGATCATGGAAAGAAGAACGAACCCGAGCTGAAGCGACGTCAGCAATGCTCAGGAATTATTCAAGTGGACCTTACCTGAACGCTTAGGATCAACCGAGCGTTGAGACTCGACTTGGCTTCGATTAAGCTGTTCTGTCGTCCAGTGGCGAGGATCTTCTCTTCGAAAGCAAGATAGAAGGCGCCGACAGCGAACATGAGCCCACCACCGATCATGCTGCAAGACGTTGTATCAGCGAAGTCCTCTATTGGGAACATGATGTTGACCGTGCTTACATGAAGTTGACGTTCTCAGCCTTGTTGGCTGGGAGTAGAGTGAAGGAGCTCATTATCAGGCAAGAGACGATCCAGGTTGCGATTGTGCCTAGATTTCTCTTGAGAAATGCCTGGCCGTAGAACGCAGGCCATGTTGTAGCCAGCAGGTAACAGATGGTGTAGATCTCTCTGTGAAAATAGCTTTGAACCTTGCAGACATTAGTTTCGGATTCCACAACTCCACAAAGAAAGTCTCACCAAAGCTTGTAGCAGGCCTAACGAGCCAAGGGTAGCTAGCACCAGCTTTGCCTTGTCGGCCGTGCCATTGACCTGGCTGAACAGCACTTTGCTTCCTTTAGCAAGCGATGATCGTCGTGCGTAGACCTCCTCCCAGAACAGAACTGGGAAAACTGCGTAGGCGTAGTACCATAGGGGAGAACGTTGTTTCAAGAGAACCGAGTACAGGATGACCAGAACGGAAGAAAAGACAGTGATGCTCTGCGTTGTCCGCTGTGCTTCAGAGTCCTCATTCAGTACATGGAGGTCCAAGACAGTAGTGATAGCAAAAGCTATCCAGCCCAGATAGCCAAGAGTGATCAAGGCACGGAGGAAAAGCCAGTCGTATGTTTGCAGGTACCGTAAGCCTTCAAGGCCAAGATCGATGAGGTCATATGTGCGATTGACAGCTTCTTCGTATTGTCCAGCGTCAATAGCTTTCTGTATCCTGATGACACGGTATTCGACCGAGTGTTGCTCGTCACCAAGTCCGGGAAATGGCTTGTAGTACAGCGCATGAGCGCGCTTGACCTCTTCCTTTACGCGATACATCTCGAGTATCTGCTTTGCGTTGACCAAGAGAGCTTCTGCTTTCGATTTGTCATCTTTGTCCAGATAGGCGAGAGGCAGTACACCAACGGAATTTGTGGGAAAGTCAAGCCCCACAAGATACGCCATAAGCGCTGCAACGTCCGCTTGGTCAACGTCATTTCGTTGGATGTGATCTAAGTTCCAGTCGTTGGAGAAGCCATCTTCGTGACCATCTGCCTTTGTGCCCACGGCCTTGACTGGCTTTGCAATACCCGCGCCCCATGCGACCAAAGGCGTACGCGTGTTGTCTGGGTTGCCATCTCCGTGACTACCCCAGTCACTCATGCCATGGTCGGCGGTGAACACAAACGCAGTCTGATCATCTTTGTAGAATTCTTCGATCAAGCGTGTAATTTCCTGGACTCCACGATCCACAATCTGGATGTTGTGGAGGTATTGCCACGAGAACGGTCGGTGTGAGTGCCCTGCAGTATCCAAGCCTAGTAGATGCAGGAAGAAGACGCTCTTCTCCTTTCGCAGCTCAGCGTTCAGTGTCGCATTTGTCTTGGCTGCCTCGAAAAGCCCCTTGACACGCTCGAACACCCACTCATCCAAGATCCAGGCGTTCTTCGAGAAATCCTCAAAGTCGTGGCCGTAGCAGTATGCGTCTACCCTGCCAGACACCGCGCCGGTCTCGAACATGGGCAGAATGTCTGGGCTGCCCCAGCTCCATGTGTGTCTGCTGCGATTGAACACGCTGTCGAAGTTCACAGGGTTCAGCTTCCACCCTGTGGCCACTGCAGAGACATCCTCGTAGAGCCCTGCGATGAGCGCGACGTGACCGGGGCGTGATTCGGTGGGAACGCGAGTATGGGAGACGCCGAAAGTACCGCTCTCGAGTACCTTGGAGCGCAGGAATGGTGCGAGGGGGCGGGGTGTCCTCGCGAAATCGGCGAGCAGCTGTGGCGTATCTGGAGTCGTCGCATTCGGGTCGGGGTTAGGGAATGACTGAAATGTCTTGTCTGCGCGAAGACCGTCACCTAGAGACAATGTCAGAAGCTGCGCGCGTTCCGCGTTCTATGCGCATACCAACAAAAAGCACCAGACGTTTCGCGGGAGCTTCTTGCGTCTCGACGCGGTGCTCGCGCATGCCATGAACAATGGGCGAGACGAAGTAAATACTGAATATACTTGAATCTATGAATTAGCACTGCGGAGCCAGTCAAGGATGCGCATCCTAACCTGTAGATGTAGACAAGGTGGAAAACCACCGCCACGATAAGAAGGCGATGCCGCCCGAACTGCGCCATGGTAAAGACTGTGTCGGCGGAGGAGGAGCGAGGCTCTCCAAAAGACGCCGGTGTTGATGCAAATGCAACGTAGTACCCCAATGGTTAAACGCTCGCGTCGCCAGCCATAAAGGTGTTAATGCCAAGACCGATGACCGATGACACCGACTTAGTCAAACAACGTTTCTTCAATTATAACGCAAAGCCGAGTGTGCGTTTTTCGAAGGCGCAATGGCTGGTTTATGTGACAGACTGGTGATTGAATTCAAAGGTCGCAGAAAGTGCATGTTGCTCGGATGCGTGGGGTCGGAGATCTCAGGGACCATAACCCAAAACGGAAACCTCCTGTCACTTTCTCCGCAAGGGCGTTCGCTGTGCTCAGAGCACAAATATCTCAGGGGAAGAAACTTGGTATAATTTGAAATTTCGAAACGATCGCTTGCTATTTCTTCAGGCTGCAGAGTTCACGTCCGTCTATGCCTCGACATTGAACTGTCCATCCCTCAGACCCTCAACAACAAGCTCATGGCCTTCTGCACGCTGGTAGATGTCCTTGATGTCATCTGCAGGGTGTCAGTATTAAATCTAGATAATCTGCGGAGATGAACTGACCTGTTGTGGTCTCGAAGTGGCTTGTGGCGTCGTAGCTCTTCGAAAGGAAGATGTTGTCGTTGTTACCAGTCTCGAGCGGCTCGTAGAGCGGGATGGGCTGGCCCATGAACTGCTCCTCAATCTTGCCAAGACGGTCAAGACCAGGCTGTAACTCGAGGTGGTGGTTGGCGTCGGTCTCGGCAATGGTCGAGACGATGGCGATGTAGTAGCCCTTGGGGCAGACGTTGTGGGCAGACGAAACAACCGCGACGTAAATATCTGGAAACTTATAAGTATATGCAGCGTAATGGAACGCTCCAATGCAACTTACCGTTCTTGCGGCCGACCTGCGACTGAGGAATGATCAATTGCAGAGAGTCGGCGTTGTCGGTGTTAGGAATGGGGTGGTTGAGAATGCAGATAGCCTTGAGCAGGTGTCCAGTGACACGCGCCTTACCAGGGAAGTAGGTAGGGTCGGCAAGGATCTTCTTTGCCTTGGTCTCGAACTTCATGCCCGGGCCGGCGTCATCCTTCTCCTTCATGGTAGCCTTGATACCGACAACCTTGCTGCCATCGTAGAGGAACTCGTCGACATCAGTGTTGAGCATGTATGTACCACCGTAGATAGCTGAGAGACGAGCAAAGCCCTGGGGAAGCTCGCCCAAGCCGTACAGAGGGTAGATGTAAGGCGATTTGCCATAGCGCGCCATCGAGTTGACGTAGAGGCGGATGCGCTCGATCGCTTCGTTGGCGGCTCCCTGCTGGTTGATGTAGTCGTCGGTCTGGTACAGGGCCATGGAGTGACCGATGAAGTCACGAGTTGTGGCCTCCAGTCCGAACTTGTCGTAGACGTCCTTCATGGTGCAGTTCTTCACGTCAAGACCTAAACAATCAGCGATCCGTCACGTCAGACACTTTGAATCACCCACCTTTGTGTGTAGCAGCGTCGTCTGCCTTGTATGCGCCGACCCACTCGAGGAAGTTGCGGGCCCGACGCTTCTCGAACAGACCCATCAACGGCGAACGGAGAGCCTCGCCAGCATCTGAGGGGACCTTGGCAACGGTAGCCTTGGTAGAGGCGCCCTGCTGGACGTAGCTGCCGGCAATCTGTTTGAACTCGAGGTACTTTGTGACGTCGGTGGAGACGAGGATGTTGGTGAGTTCACCGTTGGCCATCAGGAGCTTGGGGACCAGGTCGATGTTCCAGTCGTTCACGCGACCGTACTTCTTCCACGGCTCGCCATCGGTTTGGCCATACTTCTTGAAAAGCGCCTCGATGTTCAGGGAGGCAGACTCGCTGTAGCACGTTAGCTATCAAGTGCGTCGGGGCCAGCTACCATGATGCTCACCCTCCGTAGTGGTCGTTGCGGTCGATGTGGAGGACCTTCTTGCCCTTGACACTAAGGACACTGCAGACGTGTCAGCGCAGGCTTCACGGGAGCGAGCATATGTGTTACCCTGAAAGGACGCATTCTGTGAGACCTGCGGAGTGTTAGCTCTTAACGGCGGGTCAGGCGGGGTAGAGGCAACCCACCTGTTCCCAGAACCACGACGTCGTACTCGGGCGCGATCTCATCCATGGCTGCTGTATGTGGTGAAGACTAGTGTTTGTGTTTGGGTGTGTTGTATGCTCGGGCGTGGGAATGCAGAGGTGGATGGCGGTGAGAGGGCATTAGATGTGGGGTACTCGAGCTGCCTTGACTCGCGTTATGCAAGTGGCGTCGAGGCTCGTTCATAGCTGCATCTCCAAAACGTACATGGCACAACAGAATTATCCACATCGTGTCCTGTATTTATGCCGAAGCACAGACATGTTCATCAAATTCATGTGCTCGCCCTGCCAGATATTTTACAAAAGGTTGATGCGCTCGCCGAAAGGCTTGGAGCGCTCGCAACTGTGCATCCCCTGAACCTGTCCCAGTATTGTACACGGTCTAATACATCGATATATCAACATCATGGCATGACCGATAGACCATGGCATATTCCAATGGCGATTGCGCACGCGTGTATGCACCGTCTCGGTGCTTCTGAAATACGGCGGGTCTCCCGTTCAACCATGCTGTCTCTGCTGCGCGATAGCTTTGATCAAGGCATGCGCGGTGCAGCCAAACTTCTACGCCTCTTCTAAGCTGCCCTCAAGTTCAACTTCTCGCTCGATGCAGTGTCTTTTGCAACGTCGCCGGCGGCAGGTGCTTCATCTTCCAGGGCCTCCGGTTCTAACGGATCCTGTTACACTATGTCAGCCCAGTCTGTGTTGAGCCAGCTACGTTCACTCACATAAGGCAACTGCGTGTACTGTGGCCCATCTGTCTTGCTCAAATCGATAGATGGGTCCTGGCTGGCGAGGGCGTACGCCTCCTGGTAGGCCTGTGTCCGCTCGGCCAGGGTGTCAAGGATCGCCTTCATGGTCTTCTGAACAGCCTCATCCCTCTCTTTGCTCTCGTAATCGCCGTACAGAGCCTTCAGGCGAGCGCGCTCCAGCTTCTCAGTCGCAAGCCGGTTGCGCTCCTTCACGCAGATCCACCACAACTGGTGCAACGAATCCCAGTCCTTGCTGCGAAGCTCCCCTATTGTCCATTCCCGACCGTGCTGCGAGAGCTGTGTGGGGGTGCTGAGCAGAGCCTGGTCCTTGAAGAAGTCCCAGAGCCCGTGGTCTTGTGTTCCAGTCGGCTTCTCCTCAATCTTCACGGGTGTTGGCAACTGCTGGTTCTCGAAGTCCTTCTGTCGAACAGACAACGTCTGTCTTGCACGCAGACCCGTGCGTCTGACGGCTGATATGCCGCGGTTGATGTTGTTGTCTTTTTTCTGCAGCGCCCGTGACGTCGAAAACCGCGCGCACCGTATGGACGGGGCCAGGAAGGAGAGGACGGCGTCAGACTGCGACACCACCAGGCTTGGCCGCAGCATGCGGCTGGTGGTTGTAGACGCCATCGCGATGGTGGATGCTTGCTGCGGACGCAAAAGGGCGGCGTGTGCTGTGGAAAGTTGCGCGGGTAGCGCTTTCCAGGTCTCGTCCGTGCGCCGCAGGCTGACATGCCTTTCACGTTCCACTAAAAACGGCGGGTAAGCTATGTCTCAATTGTGAACCAGAACAGGCCTAAACAAGCCTATTTGAATACGCTTTTTTTCTAGTAGTTTGCACAGATGTTAAGCAATAAGTCTTTCATTAACTAGAAGATTCTTATATTATATTCTTATAGAGAGTTTTGCACGTTAATGTCAATTATGTCAGTAGGGTAGCCTGGGCTTATCCGCCATTTTTAGCGAAACATGAAAGCCTGCATCACCGAACAGGGCTGTTCCGGTCACTGGTGCGCTCCCGGTACGACTAAGCACGCCGCCCTTAAAGCGCCTGAGGCCCGCCGTTCCTCTACACTCCTCAACCCAACACCCGCCCTCTTCAGGTCGACACCGAGAGGGCTTTTTCCTCAGCTTCAATTTCACTTGACGACTTCTTCGATTTCACCAGCGGGGACCAGGACCCGCTCTTTGACATTTCGCAATGCAATATTCATCCGCCAACATGCAGTTCGTTGCAAGCCAACGCCGTGTCGCTTTCTCCTGTACGTCACCCTGCCCTTTGCCTGTAGCATAGAGACTGACCAGGCCAGCACCGCGACAACTCGGAACAGCTGCCAACCCTCCATGGAACGCCGCTTATTAGTTGGGACCACGACTTGAATTTCTCCGCTGCCGACTCTGGCAGCACCCTCATTGACACCTCACTTCCCTTGGCTTCTACTTCCTCATTTTCCACCTTGACTACTACCGGCAACACCTTCTACGACACTACTGACTGGAATTCCGACACCTTTTCTCTACCTAACGTTGGCTCTGAGCAGTTCCCAAGCAATGCACTTCAGCACAACCTTGTTCTTGGAGAGACTCCACTCGTCATGACTACCGGAGAGCAACTCAACCTCCTCGCTATGGCACCGCAATCATCATTCGACATGAGCACTTCCACGCAAATAGAGCCTAGTAAGGAAACCGCCAACCTTCCTGTCAAGCCCATACTTACCCTACCAGGTCGTTCTCAGTCCGGTTCTTCCTCGACAAGCTTCCAGAACCGGAACTCGTACTCACCAGAACACTCTCCACACACCACATTGTCAAATTCTATCAAAAGCAGCCCTCCCATAGAACCTCCCTCTAAGATCGAGAAGCGCAAAGCCAACACCCTCGCAGCTCGTCGGTATCGGCAGAAGCGCGTTGACCAGGTGTCTGGTCTTGAAGCTGAGCTCAAAGAAGCCAAAGCTGAACGCGACGAGTGGAAGGTCCGCTGTGCTAAGCTCGAGGGCGAAGTTGAAGCTCTTCGTGCGCTTCTCCGTTCGCAAAAGTAACTTCGGTGTATGGTCAGCTGTTGGCCTGATTGTTCTCTTTTCTCCGAATGCTGGGGATTGCCTTCTTTCATCGGACGTCTGTACAAACATTGCTGCCTGTTTATGGCAGCTCAGTTCGGCGAGTGAAAGGTTTAATCTCAGAGGCTACGTAGGAATGAAAACGATGTACTCACTCAAACACTGTCCACATTGTGTTCCATGTTCTACGGTGATTGGGTTCACGATCGCATTTAAACACCCCTTGCTGCCACGACACTGTAATAGCACAGACGAAGGCTCATAATGAGTTCACGATGAGTCGATATGATATCTGAAGCGTAGTGTTGAACCAAGAGGCATGGCACCACTTCAGCTGCTTACACTTGCACAAATGTTTTCCAACGTTTCCAAACAGACTTTCTCAAACATCACCACAATCCCCATCTGAAGACCTCCATCAAAGCTGCGCAACATTGAACTTCCAGCCCACTCCCCCATCAATATCAGGCCTTCATGCTCTCCCTCCAGCTTCACCGATGTTCCCCACAGTCGGCCAATCACAGCCCGCCAAAACGACTCATCATGACTACACCTGCTAGCGCAGCACTGCCTAGTCGCGATTCGCGAAAGGGCGGCCAAACCGTCCGAACATCATCTCACTAGTCAGACGCTCTGCTTACCACGCTCGTGTAATCTATTAAGCAGCTAACTGAAGATACTCTGAGTATTGAAAACACTAATTGTTGGCAGAGCGTCTAAGTAAAAACTGTCTTTAGTTTAGTTGAATCTAGACAAAATAGCATAATCTCAGCTAGCACAGCAAGGAATTGCTCTTTTACTACAAACAGAGGCAGGCTAAATTTTATAATAACATATGCAGGAGCACAAGAGCATTCTTACATAGTAAACTTTCGGCTAACCTCCCTTACTATACTAACAAATAATCAAGGTACATTAAAAACAGCTCCTAGAACCGTGCACAGCATCTATCTCTGTTGATAGCCAGGAGGCAACCTTGTTATTAGATTACAGTTTTCCCTCAGACGCTTCACAGAGCTTTGCCCTGCCTATTGGCTGAGCTCAAATATAATACAGCTCCCTAATCGCGTTAGCGTGCTCGGCGGATCGTCTAACTCATGAGATAAGCCGAACGCAATGCAATAATCCGCTGCATCAATCACGCCAACAACAGATCGCTGCTGGCTGTCACGGACTGTGGCACTGGCATGTTTGCACGATCTCCTGCTGTAAATCTTACTTGATAGACGCCAAGGGCGATGTACTGTGTAGGGGCGACCTACGCTTGTCGGAATCGGAAAGCCCTTGCTTTCCGAGCGATGCGATGCGATGCGATGCGTCCAAGTCCCCTCGCGTTCGTTAACTTGACTTCTTCTCCAAACACACGAGCGTGATGTATGGACATTATGTTAGACAGCTCGCCGACGAGCATACAGTCATCACTGTTTCTAAGGACATGATACCTGATCCTCTATCCATCGTTTCATCCCGCGGTTCCTGGAGGCTGAGTACCCGATGACGCAGCTTCTGCAGCCCTCCGACGTTGTATACCTCAGGTACCACAAACCCGGCACCTTCACCAACAGACCGAGTCGATGATCACCGTCGGGCTCCGCATCACCGGCTCCCGGAATCACAACTACCGCCCTCAATTGTAGACAGAACACAGCATGCCCTGCCCAGCACCTCGCAGCCCCCCCCCCCCCC
>JUDZ01008925.1:0-13166 GCA_000812845.1 Stagonosporopsis tanaceti | reverse complement strand
TCGGCGCATTACGCGAATCCGCGCATTACGCGCACAGACACGGTATTTGTTGTGATTAGCTGATACCTAAGTCCGAGCCTAAAATGGTCGATTGAATGGGGTCCAAGGCAGGAGCATGCCACACGCAACTGCCTCAGTTCATAATCATGCCGTCTACTTGTCCGTGAAGCGTCCGTTAGAGCGGACTTAGCCTTGACGCTCCAGGAAGCGACTGTTCAACTCAATGACACACAATAGCAATGATTCTTCTTCTCTGGTATAAAAGCTCAACCAATACGCCAGAACTTTCATCAATTAGCATCATAATCAGTTAGACAGTCAAGCCTCAGCACAAATCCTTCAACTGTCATCAATCTTTCACGGTCTCAATTTACTACACCTAACATGGCACCATCATACGGCTTCGAGACCACTGCGACTCAGGCCGCCCAGGACCTCTCCTCTGATATCCGCGGCAAGACTGTTCTCATCACCGGTGTGACCCCTAACAGTTTGGGCTCAGTCTTCGTCGAGACTATTGCAAAGCACTCCCCAGCCCTCGTTATCCTCGCGTCCCGGACCCAGGCCACGATGGACGCGTCCGCCGCCGCTATTGGCAAGATTGACGCAAGCGTACCCGTCCGCACTGTTATCGTGGATCTTGGCTCGCTTGCGTCAACCCGCGCTGGAGCTTCCAAGATCGTTGAGATGCAGAATAACGAGGGCATCATCATCGACGTCCTCGTGCTCAACGCAGGTGTCATGGCTTGCGAGTATGGCACCACTACGGATGGCTTTGAGCTGCAATTTGGAATATGCCACCTTGGACATTTTGTATTTGGTAACACCATCATTCCAGGCATGTTAGTCCCCCAACATCAGCCCCGCGTTGTCGTCGTAAGTAGTGAAGCACACCAACTGGGTCCTGTGCGTTTCACCGACCCCGGCTTCACAAATGGCCAGGAGTACAACAAGTGGCGCGCATACGGCCAGGCTAAGACAGCAAATGCGTTGTATGCGTGGAGTTTGGCTGAAAAGCTGGGTGAGAAGGGGCTGCAGGCGTACAGCTTACACCCTGGTGGCATCGCGACGAACTTAGGAAAGCACATTGATATGCAAGGCGACGATGTCCCTAAGATGTGTAAGCTTCTTCCAAAACCACGCTGTTTTCGTTGAGCATGAGCACTGACCTACGTGCAGTGGAAATTTACCGCAGCGTTGGCAGCCATCTTGGTTTCCCCGAGCACATGCAGAACATGAAGTTCAAGAGCCACGATCAGGGAACCGCCACGCATGTTGTTGCTGCCTTTGGGAACTTCGATGGTATGATTGAAAAGCTCTGTACATCGACGTTGAACTCTGACTAATTTTGCGTCTTAGCAAAGGACAACGGCAAATATCTGCTGAACAGCAACATCGCCAGCTACGAGGATGTCAGCCCATGGGCTCGGAACTCGTTCGATGCGGAGAGGCTCTGGAAATTAAGCGAGCAGCTAGTAAACGAAAGATTCAGTCTATAGATATGGTACTAAAAATT
This sequence comes from Stagonosporopsis tanaceti, assembly GCA_000812845.1. Classification (NCBI taxonomy): domain Eukaryota; kingdom Fungi; phylum Ascomycota; class Dothideomycetes; order Pleosporales; family Didymellaceae; genus Stagonosporopsis; species Stagonosporopsis tanaceti. The sequence goes on along the minus strand of JUDZ01008925.1, from coordinate 11,650 downwards.
CAGTCTCTCGAGATATCTTATTCACTGATGTTTCAGCTAGATAGTATAAACCAAGCATGAGATATTTACTAATTGACTACCAGTTTATGTATAGCAACCTGAACCTCAATCTGTGCAGCAAGTAATCGTTTTTCGAGTTGTGCCCCAAGCGCCGAGCTTCGTCCTGCCTGCTTCCTCTGAGACCTACAATGGCTTCGCCAAAGATTCAGGCGCACCAGCAGCTTCGCTTTTGAGCTCTCTTCCAAGCAGGCTATCTTTCTTAGCTCAAGGCAGTGTGAAAGGGCATTTTGGGATGTCATTCCAAACTTGTTCCCGGGAAACTGTACATTCCTACCATATTCACGGTGCGCTCCAGATGCGATGGGATCATTGTATTCATACCCCGCAGTCAGACTTACAACTGACATGCTGGAACCATAACGCAAACCATGTGCTCAACCGGAGCCTCAACCTTTTGCAAACACCTCGCCTGGCAAACACCGCCTGTCAAACACATATGACTCCCCTGCACTTTCTCAGCGCCATACTCACACCACCATCCTACTCCACTACCACGACCAAAAGGTCCGCTCCTGGCAACTACCTCGGCCAAGTTGCACACGCATGTCCGGGTATTCTTAAGGCGAGACTTGAAAGTGGAAACCTACCTTGATCGGGGCCACACGTGGTGCTTGTTGTCTGATATCTACTGGAAATTTGGCGGCACTGCAGTAACAAGGAAGAGAGCACTATACAAGACGAAAGGATGTGATAGACAGATTCGTTGTAGTCATGTTGAAATACGAAATGGGGTATCATCGTTGAGAAGCCTCTAAACGCCTGTTGAAACCTAGCGGTCCGCATTGTTGAAGCAGATCCGCTCTTCTCGACCCTCCTCAGCTCGAGACGCCCCTTCTACTCCTTCTCCACCTTCTTCTCTGCGCCGTAGCCACCCTTACCCTCCAGATTCTGATACGTCATACCCTCCGAGCGCGGCGCATCCCTTCCATTCCTCGGACCCCTCTCGTCAAGATCCTCCTGCAGCCAGTTGAGTACCAACTCACCCAGTTGGCTGTTACCCGACAGCACCCTTGTGTCCGGATCGCTCTTGACACCCATGTCTTCGAGACTGCCCCACTTCTTGACCTTGCCGAGCGACATGTGCACGAGATGCGTGGGCCAGGTGGCGAGGTTGTCGAGGATGTGCGTGGCGTAGACGATGGTGCAGGGGCGTTCGTTGGTCTCTTTCTTGAGGAAAGCGAGGAAGTTGGACCGCGACAGCAGATCCAGATCGACGGTGATTTCGTCGAGGAGCAGGATCGTCCACGGCCGCAGCAGGCCCATCGCCAGCTGCACGCGCCGCCGCTCGCCGTCCGACACCGCGTGCATCCGCCACGTCAGGTCGATGTCCAGCACCTGCACCAGCTCATCGCGCCGTTCCGAGTAGTATTGCCCGCCGACGGAGTTCAGCAGCGTGACTACGTCGATGTCGGTGCGCACAATGGGGTTCAGGACCCACTCGAGACCGAGGTAAGTGACGCCCTCAAGGCCATGCTTGAAGGGGTCGACGCCTGCGATGGAGACGGTGTTGGCGGGGGCCATGCGCTTGCCGGAGAGCAGGCGCAGGAGGGTTGTCTTGCCGGCGCCGTTGGCTGTGTTTGGTCAGCAGCTGCACAGAACGTATCATGTGCGTGCAATATCACCTCCAATCAGGAGCGTCCTGCTGCCGGGCGGCAGGTTCAAAAAGACTTCTTTCAACCCGCTGGAGCCATCTGGGAAGGCATAGCTCAGCTTCTGCACGTCAATTGACGGCGCGATCTTCTGTCCATTGGCGTCGGTCGACATTGCGATAGCTGATGATATCTGGAGAATTTGGTAGTATAAAGGTGTCGATCGTAAAGACCTCGTGGAGGTGTGCTACATTTTGTAGTATAGACTAACGTGAGGTGGGGACGTCGATGAGTCGCGCCCTTTGATGACAGCATCAGGTGCCGGACTGAGCTAAGGCCAAACCAGGAAGGTCACTCAGGACATTTCGACCTCACTTGTTCGGCACTTCATGTCAACCTGGCTCTTGACGCGCAATACGTTGAGATTATGTAAGTGCGGAAGAGGACTTGGTTCCTCGCTGCGAGTCACTGGAGATTAGTCGAATCTCGAAAGGTCTTGCGCCCAGTGGATGTGGAACGCTGGTGACAGAAGCTGCTTTGCTTGCAAACTCTGTTCGTGTATACGAAGCACAAGTTGAGACGAAAGTATTTTTTCTCGATGGAACTAGCACATGATAGCAGGAGTCGTGGTGAGACCGCGGAACAAAATGAGAGGTGATGTGCAGTTTCCCGACTGCACGTGAAATTTGAGGATTTGGAGGAGTACTGCTACGCATTGCTGTGAGATAGGGACTCGATGCGCTCCGTTGATTGGCGAAATCATCATTCAGAACAACTACCGCTACGTTTCCGTATTCCATGTCGTGCTGAGGCTTTCTCTCCAGATCGGCACTACTACCATTGGACATTGCGTTTCAGCAGGTTTCTTTGTCGACATGAATTGAGGCAATGTAATTTGCAATGACTTTGATACCCGGCATAGGACAGGAATGAACAAGACAGTGAAGGCGTAATCGAAGGGCAAGGCCGCAACAAAGATGGCTTAGCAGCTTGTCGATGCGGCAGATGTCTTCTTTAGTAAGCATCTCAAGCTGCAAACAGACCTGTGTTGGTCTTTTACTCCGTTTCGCGCAATAACGGAGTTCCAGCCCGTGATGATCAGTCCAAACACGTCTCATCTTTAGTAGAATCGTCCATCTCAGATCTCACTTGATCGATCACACTTCACATGCAGGAAGCAGGAGATAGAGATGTGTCTGCACTATGACAGTGCAGAGTATCTAGACTCGTGAATACGAGAAGGAACTGAGCTCGAGGGCAGATAGAATAATGGTATGAAGACTGGGATGGAGGCCGTGGAGTAGCAGGGGCGTTCACTTTGGATTGTCTTGGTGCATGTGTCCAGCAGTTGGGCTTTATCATTGGTAGTAACCTACATGAGTGGTGACAAGTGACGAGTCGGTGGTCTGGCTCGCAGACCCTGGAACCGGATCTTGTGGAGACAGAGCATAGAGACTCATCATTTTAGTCGACTCTAAGATTCCCGGCTGGATTAGGTCACTGCATGCACCCCGAGCGACGGTTTACGCCAGAACTCCGATGACATTGGTTGGCAGTTTTACACGCGATCAGGCTCCTTTTCACACGGCTTCCCTGCTTGCATTGCACTGACAGGCGCCTGCAACATTAGATCATCACCTCTCGACAGTGACTAATCGACCATAAAACCAGTTATACACTCCGATCCATCAAGCATCACGTCTCACGTTGAGTTGCATTCACTCCGCCAACGTTGCTCACCCTAACGCCAATCATTCACCACAGCACAACCTTCTGCGCGAAGAGGCAAAATTGCTCGAAGCATGGCGGAGGACTGAGAAGTCACTTTGATCAAAAGCACGAGGGGGCGAGATCCGAGTGTTTCTGAGATGGTCCGTGGTTGGATCTAGACCGTTACACCTGCCTTGAAAGTGGCACGGTGCGGGAGCAGCCGGCGGCCGCTCGGAGATTTTCACCAGACGCCATCTAGCCGAGCGCCGGCGTTCTCCAGAATCAACCATGCTCTCGCTCGACTCTACAACACGAGCAATACTGTGCAACTCGGTGATTTCGCCTTCGTGGTTCGAATGTAGGTACCTTCTTGGAGCTCACTCTTCTCATTCGCTTGCGGAATGAGGTGATCCTCGTGATCCGTTACAGTCGCTGAGGACGTCGGTTTTCGTGGACAATTGTTTTGAGGACAGCCTTTTGGCCATCGCTTCGAACACGATGACACAGAGTGCGGGCATGGTCAGATACCGTGTTGCGAGTACCAGTATCACTTGCACTGGTACTTGCCGAGTACGGCTACAAACATCAGCCGACACCTCGTTCGTTCCATCGGTCCACCTCTTCAGGATTGTCCTACTCACTAGCCATACAGCCCTGTAAGGCTTTCAGATCGCGTGCGCCGCATCGTATTTGTACAGGATCAGTACAGGGTCATACCGCAACAGAGAAACCGGCGATCAGAGCGCGCGAGGCCTTGTATACGGGCTCCTGACAATCCCTGTCCCAGTAGAATGTGCTGATGGCTTCAACAGGCCGCCTGCCGCTGTCGCTAAGTTGAGAAAAGATAGTACCGAGAGGCCAAGTCCAAGAATACGATTTTTTTTATTGTAGCTGCGGCGGGGTTTGGGCGATCATGCTGTCGATGTGTCAGATGAGGGGAGATGCAGTCGGTCAACCTCGGTCTCGTGGGTGCGATGCATTGAGTTGTCGGCGTAAAGGCCGACAAAAGGAACTTCCCACCTGCAACCATATTATATACTCTCCGCAATCCGAGATATTACATGGGTATATTCTCCACACGATTTGATCGGAAAAACTGTACCGACCTCGTGGTACAGATAGTGCCGAGCAACATCCAAGACTGCCTACTGTGCCGAATAGAGGATCTGAGCAGCAGAACTACCCACCGCACCTACCTATCTATGCGTTCCGCGAGTAGGACAGTGAGCTTCAAGCCGCAAATCAGACGACTTGCTACATGCCCAGGCGCCAAGTATCAGGGGTTAGTATCCGCCCAAACGCCAAGTGTCGGCGCGGTGAATCCTCTTCGTGTAGCGACAATTGCGCATGCTGTTAGTAACTACAAACATGGGCAATGCTATGGGGTCCATGCGTCTTGCGTCGCTCTTGACATCCGACATTACCGTCTTGACCGAATCGCGCAATGATCACGTAAAGGACCTCACTGATGGCACTGCACTCACCAAAGTCTTCAGTGAGGCATATCGAGGGTTTCCGCTGACCCAGCTACACACACCGCATCGCGACTGATAGGTCCCACCTGCCACTGATGTCAGGTGTGCTCTTTCGACCAGATATTACCCGTACGCCAAAGATGACGAGTGATGGTATTCTCTGATATATTTCCCTGCCAGTCATCAGGCGCTGCAGTCGTGGAAGATTGTTCTACCGTGCGCACCGTGCGGTACAATGGAAAAAGCCGTGAGAACCCTCGCACAGAATCCGTGGAATTCAAATGACTAGGTTGAAGGTGTCCATTGCGGGATGTAGCGTGTTTGGGATTGGTGAAATACAATCTACGTATTTGACCCAGATTATTCCAGGGCCGCACTTGGTGTGAACGGTGTGCACCATTGTAATCTAAACATCGAGCCATCCTACCCGCCTTGATCGAACTTGGCAGGGGGATTTACCGGCTTGCCAATCATGACTATGTTTACTGGTATACAAAACCCGAGTAGATTCCGCCTCAAAGGGCAGTATCATCTTCAGACTTCATCTGCAACAGTTTGACCTCATCCCACTTCCGATATGTTGTCTGCATGGAAATTCCTCGTGGGAGGCGCGATCGCCCTCGTGTCTATGGCGCCGGGCGTCAATGGACAAAACTTTCCTAACCCAGGTCCGGTCTCGGGCAGCACCTTTGCTCACGACCCGACAATGGTCAAGACGCCAAGTGGCTCATACCTCATGGCCTATACAGCACCAGGCATCGCACTCAAGACGTCTACCGATCGCACCAACTGGCGCGACGCCGGTCTTGTGTGGAACAACGCGAACGCTCCTTGGACACAACCGTACACGGGCGGAAACAGCGAGAATCTTTGGGCCCCGGACCTCTCCTACCACAACGGCAGGTACTACCTGTACTATTCAGCATCCACCTTCGGATCTCGCAGGTCGGCCATCTTCCTGGCCACCAGCACTAGCGGTGCGGCCGGATCATGGACAAACGAGGGCTTGATCATCGAGACGAACGCGAACAGCGCATACAACGCCATTGACCCAAACCTCATCGTCGATGCTGACGGCAGGTGGTGGCTGTCATTCGGTTCGTTCGGAAACGGCCTGAAGTTGATCTCCATCAACCCCAGCACGGGCAGGCGCTCCGGCAGCAACATGGTCGACATCGCCAGCCGGGGAAGCAGCGGCGCCATCGAGGCTCCTATCATCTCCCGTCGTGGCAACTACTACTACCTCTGGGTCTCTTTCGATTCGTGCTGCCAGGCTGCTGCAAGCACTTACAATATCAGAGTCGGCCGCTCTACAAACGTCCAGGGTCCTTATGTCGACAGGAGCGGCAGGCAGATGATGTCGGGCGGTGGCGATGTGGTTTTGTCGTCCCATGGCGCCATTCGTGGACCTGGTCACAACACCGTGTTCACGGACAACGATGCCGATGTGCTCGTCTACCATTACTACAGGCAGTCTGATGGCCAGGCTCAGCTAGGTATTAACCTCCTTCGTTATGAGAACGACTGGCCGGTCGCGTATTAAATGCAGGAATCTGCATGTAGTTCTCAAACTGCATGCGCATCCAAGCCTGCCGAGCTGTTGTGGAAAGGTCGTGCCGTTAGCTTTCTTGTACATACTCTTTATCTCCGATCATACCAATGACATATCCATCAACCAAATTCAGCCGTGGTCCGTACTGTGCACCTCGCAAAAGTGAAGAGATGTGTGTATGGATTTCGGTCACAGGAAGGATGATCCTGAGACTTAAGGCCATTGAGATGTGACATGCGGTCTGAATCACGTGCACTCTGCTCGGCAGACCGAATGACAAAACTGTTGGATTTTGGTGGCGGCACGAGAAATTCGGGGTTCTGTTGTTACTCGTGCTTCACAGGTCTCAATCGGTTGCTGCACCTGGACTTTTCCGGTAAGCGCTTGCTTTGGCGGGCCAATTCTGAGCGCATGGTACGAAGTAAAGTTCCAATGTCATCTAGGCTGTCGGCTCGCTCAGACTTATCTCTGATTAAGCCCAAATTCACGAAGAACGGCCAGCGACTTATAACCGTTTTCGAACAGAGCATTGTCTATTGGACATCTCTCGCTCACCGCTCCGTCTGTCCAGAGTCAACTCAAACAGGACTAGAAGCGATGCATTGGAGAGGCGAGGTCCTGCAGGCATGTCGGGCTCATTGAGCTAGTTCGCCTAGCTGACTGATAATAAGTACTGTTCTGGCTCAGACCTCGCTACTAGAGTGAGTCCTGAGATGATTCTGGTCCTACTGGGGTCAAATTGGCCCGCATGGTGGGCAAAGTCGGACCTGACAGCATCTGAATGGAAGCGGCTGCAAGATTTTTTCCATCCGAACAGAGCAATGTTGATAGTTCTCTCGATCGCACTGCTTGCTTTTGGCTCACTTTACGTTTCGTTGACTTAGTTCCAGGCACGTTCGCGCGAGCGAACTCTATTTTTCCCCACAGGATGCACAAGCCACTGGGGGACCTCGTTATGCTCTCTAATTGGTCGCTCAGAGAAGCTTGTTGGACACTCCACGACGTACCCCACTGAAAGCTCCTCTGATGCACCAATTACCATCACATACCGACCAAGCATCTAGAAATCCCCACAATCTTTGCGTGCAGGTGAGGCAAGTTTGCCGCGAAACCAATTTTGCAATCGCTGATTAGCGAAGTAAAACGCTAATATGCGAGGATTGATTACTCCGCGCAGGCCTGCACAGCTTGCAGTGCATCTAGATGTCTGTTTTACTTGTCCGAGCATCATTATTCTCATATCAATACAGAGTACTGTCGTGAAGTCGCGAACTTGACGCGTTCTGCTCACAAAAGACTGCACTGCTGATGGCGCCAGTCAAGGATGCTAGATTCCTGCCTGAGATTTGGGCCTTGTTCTCTATTGGTGTCTTCTGGGTCGTGATGCGCTTTGCATTCCGGATTCGAACGGTCGGCATACGTGGACTACAGGTCGACGACGGATTCGCCTTTTTCGCAGTTGTGTGCTGGGCCATTATTATCATGGGCATACACATTACGTATTTCACGGGCACGAACATCGATCACTCAGCAACAGAGGTGTGGGATCTCACCGAACACGAAGTTGAGAGGGCATCGTTTGGGTCCAAACTGTATATTATCACTTTATATGCCTAGTAAGTCGAGATGAACTACACGAAGCAGATGTAGTTAGTGCGAAACTGACATCGATAAGTGTTTCAATGATATTCAGTCTCAAAGCAGTAGTCATCCTGCTGTATCGGCGGCTAGCCTTCGGAGACTGGCAGAAGACACTACTACATTTCACAGTAGCGATATGTACCATCGGATGGGTATCTACGACCTTGATGCTAAGCCTGATGTGTCTTCCATTCCAAAGGCGGTTCGTCGTTCGACCCCTTCCAAGTAATACGTGCACGGCGTCTTCGACCTTCTTCATCGTACTCAGCTGCTTTAATGCGGCAACCGATGCGCTTCTATTGACCATACCACTTCCGATGCTTTAGACTCTGCGTATACCGCTCTATCGACGAATTGGAGTTTTTCTTCTGCTCGCATCAGGCATTTTCGTCATGGCCGCCTGCATCATCCGCGTCTTGCTGACAGTAGTACCGAACATTACAGTTCGCATAATCGCCCGCTAGGGAGCTCGGGAATTGGCTATCGCTCTCGTTGCTGTGAACACCGCAAGCCTACGTCCGAGTAAGTGTTCCCCTGAGGCCAACCATATGACGTTTCACCGCCTTACATGTGCACTCAGTGTTCCGCAAGACATTCTGGCTGTTGGAAAAGGCCGTGGCCGAACGAGGTCGCCTCGCTCGTGCACGCAAGTCCTACGTCTGGGGCTCCTTGCACCGTGTCCAAAAGAAAGTCAGACAACACTAGCCCCTCAACTCAACAACGGCAGGAATGTCAACTATTTGCAATTTCGCTGCAGAAGCAATCACAGTATCCTAGACTACTTCGCAAGATCCTGAGTACTAAAGTTTCCATGTTCCAAAGGTAACGTTACGCTCTGTTCACGAGCAAGCAGACAATCTTGTGTAGACTAATGCTACATTAGACAAAATCTGACCAGCAGTATGATAGAGCGCTGCGCACATTATTTTCTATACAGTAACTTACATGCTTTGTTTGTCTACAAGTATTTAGCTTGACTAGAGTCTTTTGCGTCTATATCTAGACAAGACGTAATACTAGCGCTTTATCTTAGAGAATATCGCAAATTATGTCTTGTGCTTTAACTAGCTCGTTATAACAAGGGAAATGTGCTGTTAGATTGTATTTTCTTATCAGTCTTTGATATTATCCTTAAAGTTAATAGGAACCTTAGAACATATCTAGCTTACAAGCCTAAACTTCTTATAGAAATAGCTTTAGCTAAGCAACTATTAGCTACAGTGCTTTAGAGATTCTAACAGCATGCAGAGGTAATTGCCTATAGACAAAGAATTGTGCTATATATAAGAGCCTAAATCACGCGCACTAAATTTAAGATTTAGCCTAATATATAATTATATAGATAACAATTATAGGCAACACAATAAATATAGTACAACCTTACTTATTTCTAATATCTAGCTAGGTTGCTTTAACACTTAGCTATAACTCCTAGCATGCAGTGTTAAGAACTTAATAAATATACTAGCTTTGATTAGACTTCTTTAATTAGTTAAAATTAGCTTTAGGAAGAAGCCTAAGACTATTAGAACATGCTCTAGCTAGACAATAGATTTAAAACTTAGACAATTATTTACTATAGCTAACTACCTATAGGACTCTGCAAAAGCTAATTTAACAACTATATTAAAGCCTAATAAGGTATATTAATAAGTACTATTAATAACTACTTACTATTTACGTAGCTTACTATTTACTATACTATTCTTATTACTACGCTAGCACAGAGCTGTATAGGCTATATATAATCTATTAGTTTTAATTGCTCTCTAAAGCAAGTCTATTGCAGCAAATTTATATTAAGTTATATATAAAAGAGTATACAAAGCTAGGTAATTTTAATATAGTATAGCTCTGCCTAATCCTAGCGTATTAATTGTCTAGGCACAGCGCTATTATACTATATACTATCCTAGTACATTAGTGCACAATCTACGCGCTGTTTCTTTTGCTAATTACTAGCCTATATGCACTTAGTATTAAAAATCTAGAATAATAGCTATATACAATCTATAATAGGTTTTATATTAGATAATAAACAATATTAGAAATAGTATACAAGATATCTATTTAACTTAGAGTATAGAGAATGCATAAGATCCTAGTACTTTAAAAGATAGCTTATAATAAGAGTCTATTACTATGTCTATACTATACTATAACAAATAGGTTTTATAAGTAAAGCTGCTGTAATACATAGAGGTATTTAAGAAAGATTGTATAGATTATAGTAGACTTATTTATTAAGACGCTAATAGGTTAGCATTTACTAATTAGCATTATCTAACATAGAGCTAGAGTTCTTAGATACTCTTATTACTTACTCTACTTATAGAACTTATAAATAATAACTCTTACAATATATTAAATAGAAGGATTATCTAACCTAAGATATCTTAGCTTTTCTTACCTTGATTTGTCTAAGTTATTGTATTAAACAAGAGGTTTAGCTCTTGTCTCTAAGTAAAAAAGTATTACTAACTAAGGTTCTGTCTATCTATTGCATTAACAAGAGATATAAATCTGCATAGATATAACTATTCTTCTAAATTAAATTAACCTCTATTTTTAGATCTTTCTATTATATTATTCTACTCTAATAAACTCTTTAAATTGCTACTTTATAAACAATAGGTTTAGTTAGAGATAAAAAAGAAATAAGCAATATATTGCTTAAAAAGTATAAGCAAGAACAAAACAAATACCTTAATAAGGAGTATGTTACCTAGTATATAAATATTTAATCAAAGGATCTCTAAGCTATAAATAAAGATCCTTAGGTTAATTATAATAACTCTTAACTTAAGAATTATTCTTTTAAAGATAGTAATAGTATTAAAGTCTTTATTATTAGCGCTAGACTTGCTAGTATTATCTTTGCAGGACAACTAATTAAAAGTAGTATTAGTAAGAAGGATCTTATATATATTAATACTATAAAAGGCTTTAGTAGCACTTAGTATATTAATATTAATTATATTAAGATATAAATAGATACTAACTAGTATAAAAGGTACTTTAACTATTATCTAAGAGTTATATACAATATAGAAGAATACTATTACCTTTTATTTCTTAAGAAAACAGGCTACTAACCTAAATATAAATACTCTTATAGCTACAAGATCTAAAAGTAGATTAAATATAGTACTAACTATTTTAGTATTTAGAGATAGTTTTATATAAGAATTAACTTAAAGATTTAGAATAAAGATAAAAAGCTTTAGATTGTTACTATAATATATACTATTAGTAAACTATCTATATTAGAGACTTTTACTATAGCCTCTAAATTTATTATTATATTAAGTAGCCTGTTTTCTTTTCCTAAAATCTCTTAACTTCTTAGGTAAAATAACTTTACTAAGCAAAACTATATATTCTACTTAGCTTGCTAAGACTATAATTATACTAGTAGTTCTTAAGAAAACCTAGAACTAGTTAAACTTTAAAGAAAGCATATTATACTTATTAGTACTACTTTAACTGCTATCTAAATTTTACCTAAGCTAGTAAGATAGGCTAAGCATATATATATTGTCTAAAGAACTCTATTATATATTAGAGCTTATAATTAAACTAAGACTAATCTAAAGTTCTAGGCTAAAAAAAAAAAAAAAAAA
>JUDZ01008924.1:0-13153 GCA_000812845.1 Stagonosporopsis tanaceti | reverse complement strand
AGATGCGAAATAAACAAGGACATGCATGACGTATGTGCAAAAGCCTGGAGGCTGCAGTCCAGTGTGCAAGGTACATCTAAGCAGTGCAAAATGCAACTGCCAATCGGTAGGTCTCCAGTCTAGTCCAGAACGTTACTTCAGCAATAACAAATAGAAAGCCAACCATGACACCAAGCAGGCGGTGAGTATGTGCAACGATGGCTGTGACTGGGATCCTGGCCGCCACACCTCCGAGCTCACAGATCTGCACGGAATGGGCATCTGCAGGTACCGCGATGATCATACCCACTGCAGTAATTCTGCAGCTGTTCCTGGACTCAATCACTGATCCTGGAATAAGCTTCGCCGACCACCCTTTAGCCGCCAATGTCAATTTTCTCGTGTACCCAACTGCGACTGGGGCATTCTCTGGTTCCAACATGAATAGGACATAGGACATCTTCCCGAGATCGTTTGCTACGAGTCTGCCGTCGATCAATTGCAGTCAAGCTCACAGCTTCCGACATTGCCGCACAAATGACCATCGTTTACTGCATCTAGACGCCACCCTGATAAATAGAGAGTCCTCCACATGACAATGTGTGACTGTGCTTCACACCTGTTGCGCTCGATTGCGGTTATTTTCATTCCGGCTGATCAGAAGGACCTCGTTGTGCGGCCAGCCTCTCAGACTATATACACAGCGTTGAGCGTGAAGAGATGCAAAACCACTCGACAGCATTGTGAAGGCGGGGGACGTTGGGACACTTACACGCACGAAGGCGCAGCGTGCTTTCGTGCGCTGCCATGACTGGCCACAGTATTCAATGTTTTGGTCGCGTGCCAGCACACCAGTGCTCATAGATTGTCTGATTGATGCAGACATAAGCTTGGGAATGTGTCGTGTGCAGGAGCATTAGTCCTGTGACTATCGCACACATCTATTAAGGTGCTCAAACATCGTCAATTCACTGTGTCGACCGGTCCCCACAGCCCTGCGTTTGACCGCAGTGTTCCTGACTCGTTGGCTCGCCCTTTCCGTTTCCGGACGCCAAGCCTTTCACCGCCGACACGCCGACCTCGTCACAGCCATGCTGCCAAAATTTACAAGGTCCCAGAGGTCACCTCTGCGATTCGACCACTATAACGACGTCGTACTACTCGGTTCTCCCACCATGCGCGGTGCCATTGTCTTCGGCGGGTCGTCGCACCCCAAGCTGGTCGACGGTGTCTGCGATCGGTTGGGCATGAAGCCTGGCTCTGCGACGCTGGGCAAGTTCAAGAATGGAGAGACGTCTGTCACGATCCGTATGGCTTACTGGTCTGCTGCGTCTCTTGCGTTCTAATTGCTGGCAGACACCTCGATTCGAAACAAAGACGTGTTCATTATCCAAAGCGGCAGCGAGAAGTGCGTCTTCTAGTTTCCAGACCCTTGCACATGCTAATTGCATGTAGGATCAACGATTCTGTCATGGAACTGCTGATTATGATTTCTGCTTGTAAAGGTGGCTCTGCAAAGTCGGTCACAGGTACTAAACATCTTCTCGGCTGTGCTCTCAAACACTAATCGTGGAAAGCGGTCATGCCATACTTCCCTTACTCGCGCCAGTCGAAGAAGAAACAGCATCGCGGGGCTATTACAGCTCGCATGGTTGCGAACCTCCTACACATCGCCGGTGTTAACCATGTCATCACCGTCGACCTCCACGCCTCGCAAATGCAGGGCTTTTTCAAGTGCCCCGTCGACAACCTCGTAGCTGAGCCCCTCCTCGCTCGCTGGGCACGGATGCACGTGCGGGACTGGAAGGAAGCTGTTGTGGTCAGCAAGAACCCTGGAGGCACCAAGCGAGTGACATCGCTGGCAGACGCCATGAAGCTTAGCTTTGGCATTGTTACAACGGACAGGCGAAGGGCAGGTGGGAGCCGGCCGTGGAACGAAAGTGCTATGTTTGACCAGCTGAGGCTCGATGGACCTTCAGAGTCGCGCGAGGTGGAAGCTGCGCTCGACGTAGATGCGGAGCTCACCCCAATCAGCAAGACATCCTTCGATCCTAAGGCAGATGTCGGCAAGCCTAAAGCCAGGACAGGACGCACGCCATCGAATCCACTGTCACGACGAGCAAATGGAGTCTCTGGTGAACACCCTCTTTCAAAGTCCATGCGGGCGAGCTCCATTGTCGAACCCGAGGCGCCTTTGGAGCCGGTGAGAACCGAAGCTTCAAATCAATCGGAAGAGGCAGACGGCGAGGCAAGCCAAGGCGAAGACGAACTCAATGCAGAGGAGGAAGAGTACACTGACGAGGTATGTTCGCCACGAAACACCACAAATCAGAGTACTAACATGTGCAGCGTGCGCGAAACGTCATCCACGGACGCCTCGTACAAGGTCATATCGTCGATGACACACATCCCTCACCCTCCATGTCCGCAACATCACATACCAACTCCTGGCGCGCCCGTCCTCCATCCGAAGGCGAGAATGAAGACATACCTCCACACATGATGAACTCGTTCATGTCCACAACCTCCTCAAGAAGGGAGAACCTTGACAACGAGCACGGCCACGCTCTTGGTGGAACATATGATGCGGCAGCCTCATCAGAAGACGAAGAGGAGGACCTCCAGAACCCCGAGATCGAGACAATGGTCACCCTTGTCGGCAACGTCAAGGACAGACCAGTCTTCATTGTCGACGACATGATGGATAAATCCGCGTCGTGGATCGCCGCAGCCGAGACCGTAGTCAAGCGTGGCGGCGCCAGGAAGGTATACTGCATGGCCACTCACGGTCTCTTCGGCGGTGACTGCCTCGAGGAAATGTACAACTGCGAGTGCATCGAGAAAATCATTATCACGAACGCATTCCCCATCCCGGAGCACAAGAGGGAACAGGCCGGCGATAAGCTGGTCATCCTCAACGTCGACAACCTGCTCGCTGAGTCCATCCGGAGGAACCACCACGGAGAGAGCATGTCGCAGCTGTTCATGCATTACGACTAGACGGCTCAAATGTGCTCAGGCACACAGCAAACATCAAAAGTCTGAGATCTCGGCGTTTGCACTCTCGTTATGGTGTGGCGTTGGGTTGGGGTGTGGGTGCTGTAGACAGGCAACATGATGCACGGTCCATGCAGTACGTGAAGATCTGAACAGTCCGCGAATAGGCGGACGTACGCATGTGCCCAGTAAGGACATACCGACACATACGATACAATGATACCATTTCCTGTCCTTATTCGAACGCCTGTCGTTGTCGCACGGCTGTTGCGTGTACGAAATCCCCTTGGTCGACTGAGTTTCCCAGTGATGATACAGTGTTTTACTCATGGGCAGGAGCATTCAACTAGTGACGCTGCGCTGGAGGCTCGGTTACTATCGCTGGCCTTATACGCGCTCGTCTGCACACCTTGCTTACAGCACGCCGTGTGGCTTGGTAGAAGAGATTGTGGGCTGAACGAATCCTAAGAGACAAACGTAAGATAACCATAAGACGATGTTGCGAACGGCGTTTCACGCAAGACGTCATCGTGACTGTAGTAGAGTAGCCACAGCCCATAGATATGTGTATACACAGCATTCGAAATAGTTTGTCAGCAGAACAACCCCGCTTAGATGGCTCAATCCGCCCTCCACGCATTCCTCTCCTGCTCCGCAACCTCGGCATCAAAAAACACGCCTCCGCTGTTCCTCCTCTCCCCGTCCGTCGTCTCGTCATAGCTCGCTATGCGCTTGTGTCCCATACCCGTGCTGCCACTCGAACTGTGCAGCGTCGAGCCATCCAAACTGGCGCCTTTGTCCCGCTTGAGCCCTTCTGCTCGCTTCAGATCGCCGGGCAGAGGGTCTGCGCTCGGCGTGGGCGAGGCGGCGGGTGTTTGCGTTGCGGAGGCGCTGCGGGCGCCCCAGCCTTTGCGCTTCTCGCTGGCCCAGGAGCCCCAGGACGAGAAGTAGGCACCGGCGCTGGCGCGGGCGTTGCTGAGGTCTGGTGCTTGTGATTTCCCTAGCGAAGGGTTAGCAATGTTGCGGTGTGGTGTCATGGTGGTCGACATACACTTGGTGGCTGGCTCAGGCACCTTGCCCTCTTTTTCTTGCTGGAGCCGTAGTTCCTCAGCTGCTACTCTTTGCTCTTCCTGACGTTCTCTCTGGGCTTTGCGCATGGCTTCTATGTCTGCCCATAGCTTGTTGTATGCTGTCGAAACCTTTGCCTGACCAGCCGCGACCCTTTCGCCAATGACCTCTCTTGACTTCTCGAGTCGCTCGTCGAGATGTAGCTCTGCTACTTGCCTATGCGCCACGCTAGAATCAGCACACAGATGCCCATTGTCACAACTTGGAAAGTGGTGTTGGAGAAGAGCCTGGGACTCTTAGTTGCGAGGAGAAACAACGGAAAGCTTTAACTTACGCTGCTAGTCTTCTCTGCACATCTTCGACCGACAAGCCCCCTGAGCAAGGATGTTTGGGATCGATGATATCGAACAGATGTGAGTCGGTAAATGTGTTCCAGATCCGGAAGTTTTCGGTTTGCATCCACGTCTGCACCCATTCATTGGAGAATTCGCTCGCTGGATCGCCGTGGACTTCTGGCATCAAAGGTTCACTGCTTGGATGCTTTTCCATGTACAGCTTGTACTTGACCGAGCTGAGCATGGCGAGGAGGTACTCTTCAAACTGCATCCGAATAAATTCCTCACTCCCCGTGTATCCGTGGTCTTTGGGCCGAGCAGGATTCGTTTCGTCCCAAGTGTCGTTCACCGTCTGCGTCAAGAAGTCTATCCATCGTCGATCTGGCGTCGAGAGAACTGACGCCTGCCGCAGCGAGGTTGAGGTTATGTTGACGGTGTGGTCGTCAAGGTTGATGAGTACGTCGCTATATCGATCTTTCTGCTGCAGCAACAGCGAGTTTGTTGATCCAACAATATACGATTTTGTGTTTGCATCAGCGAGCATATCTAACTGCTGTAGCGGCGTGTAGGGGCCGAAGAGGGAGCCCTTGCCGAAAAGTTGGAGAGGAAGGCCCATATATGCAAGCACTGGAGTGGTAAGTGCTGTACTCCATAGAATGGATTCGTAGGCTTACAAGATGAACGCTCAGATGTTTTGAGACTTGTAGGCATTACAATCTTCTCCTCAGCCGAGTTGAAAGTAGGATCTGCCGAGTCTTGCAGGTGGCGCATAAGGCCGGGTATCAAAGAAATAAGGGCAAATTGCATCATGCATAAACGTTCGCAATGTGAGCCAAAGAAAAGGACCTGTGTGTTGTCAGCCATAATCCTGGCCAGACTACAGTAAGACTGCTTGAATGAACATCCTCGTAAAGCCTACTACGTACTTTGCGTTGAAGTAGAGCGCACTTGAACAGCACAAGGGTCTGCCACTTGAACTCGTGTATGAGCTCGCGGAGCGATATGCCAAAGTAGTGTTCGGCCTGGCCCTCCTGGTTCTCCAATAATCGTGGCAGGCTTTCGTGGAATCTCTGCAGTATCTCGACATCCGTAAAATCTCTACACAGACATCAGCCAGTGTCCACTTTCTCACCCATCATTGTACAGAGCAGCTTGTGGTCTCTGCATGACGTACCTCTGCGCAAACCATGCTGCCGTGACTACGCCAAGTTGTGCCTTTATTGCGCCAAAATGCTGTGGGCTGTCGGTCACAACCACCACTGCCTTCTGTACCGTGCTCCTTGTGACTTCGGCGGGTCGATCGATCAGTTCGCTTGCTGGAAGCTGGCGTGTACACGATATACCGAAGAGGCTAGTGGCGGCATGAGAAGATGTAGCGGAGCGTCGAAGGGTAAAGTAGGAGTAGTCTTCTGTGGAGCTGCACAAAGTCATTCCTCTGTTCGTACGAGCATGTGAACGCAATGTTCGAAGCAGTCGCTCTGCTTGTTACAAGACTGGCTGGTGCTGTAGGTACTCACGCATGCGCACCATCACTCAAAGCCATGAACGGTAGCAGCGGCCAGTCATGCTCGACTGCTGGGTCCTCGCCCTCGTCGACGCCGATCCAAGCTTCGACCTCAGGGCCCCTCGCGTGATGGAAGTCGATAATGCAGACAAGCGGGGCGAGCGCAGTCGACGGGGACATGGTCGCCATATCGCAGGCATTCGAGGTATCTGGGCGCTGGACTAGGTCGAGTCGAAGCCATGCGTCAGGCTCAAAAGTGCGGGACGCGGAGGTGTTGGCGGTGACGATGGATCATCAGCCTTATGAGCCTAAACCACTTTGAGGCGCCTCGGCAAGTTCAAAGCGTGACGGGCCGTCGACCATGGCATACACTGCCGATTAGTGGTCTGGGATACGAAACATGTGCCGCATAGTTTTGCAGATCGTGATTGGAGGCTGGAGTATCATCAGTGAGAGGTCATGGTTGGACAGTCTAGGCTACTTTCGACCCAGACACCAGGATAGTGCAGACACCCAACCACCACGGGAGTCAATGAAGATAAAGGGTTTTCTGAGTCGTAATTTATGCTTCTATTCTTCAGGATCGAACATAAGAGGAGGAAGGACATCGATGCAAAGACAATGGCTGCCTGCCGCGAACTGCCACTTCACCATGATCAATCGCTCATGCCTATCGACACGTCTGTGTACCAAACTGTAATCCAAGAAACACCAAATCACCTCCCCTTCTACCGCGCTTGCAAGCACAATGACCCCGAATGAAGAATATTAGGAGAAAAGACTATAGACTCGCCGGTGCAAAGGCAAGTCGCAACACCAGACTTAAATGAAGTGGGCTCCTTCTTGAAGAAGTGGATCATGTCAAACAAGCACGGCGTTGGGTCAGCGATTAATCCCCCGGGTATTTTAGCTGCCGTTCTGATCGTCCTGTGCGGCGGCATCGACGTTGTGGTAGTCAAGGATTTCCGAGTACCTGCAAATGTTAGTGTCGGCTTGCGCTGTAAAGTCTACCCAAAGACTTACATCATGATCTTCCAGGTGTCAACTGGGAGGTCAGCGTCGTTGAACGACCAATCGAACTTCTCCTCCGCACTCGGCTCATCGGTAGGGTCGTGGTAGGGGGCGAGGTATGGGTGAGCAAGAGCCTCTGTCGCCTTGACACGTTTTCTTGGGTCAAAGACCAGCATGCTCTCGAGCAGGTCAATGGCTGCAGTCGATTAGCAAGATATTTGGGAAGCGTAGTGTGCATGTGAGCTTACCCTCTGCTTCAGCGTTCCTGAACTTGTTGGCCAGAGGCTGGCGCTCGCGCTTGGGTAGCGACTGTACGAATCGCAGTGTCTAGCGGATGTCAGCTTGAGATTGCCAGATGGCCTCGCGGCTTATCTTACATTTTCGCTGCAGATAGTCTGGATAACATCATCCGGAGGTGTGCCAAGGAGCTCTGTGATGATGGAGAACTGGTTGACGTGGTCCTTTCCGGGGAACAGAGGCTTGCCCTCGAGCATTTCTGCAAAGATGCAGCCTGCGCTCCAGATATCAACCTCGACATCATATTTTTGCCATGTGAGCATAATCTCTGGTGCGCGGTAGTAGCGGGTGGAAACGTATCCAGTCATTTGAGGATCTTGTATACGGGCCAAGCCGAAATCGCAGATCTTCAAATCGCAGTTTTCGTTTACAAGGATGTTGCTGGGCTTCAAGTCACGGTGGACGACACCAGCGGAGTGGACGTATTTCAGGCCACGCTTCAAAAGTCAGCGGTGTTCCTCAGAAGGCTGTGATTCATCACATACAAGGATCTGGTACAGGAAGTACTGGATGAACTGCTTCTCCAGCGGCCTGGAGGTGAGCAGGCGGTGGAGATCGGTGCCGAGCAGCTCGGTGACGAAGTAGCTGAGTAGGTCAGTAGACGCTCAGGAAGCAAGCTGATGGACGACTAACATGTCTTCCAATGGAGAGATGAAGATGTCGCTCAAACTGATAATCTGCACTGCTGTCAGGATCTGTCAACCGTGCATTGTGGGGGTTTGTCCGTACGTTCTCGTGTCTCAGGTGCTTGAGCAGCTTCAACTCGCGGTAGGTTCGCTTCGAAAGTACGGGAGTGCTGAATGGCTTCATGATCTTCTTGATGGCCACGGCCTGGCTAGTGAGCTGGTCCTTCGCCGAGCTGCGGTTTTGGTGAGCATGTGGTGCATTTCAGGCTGGATCAGACATACCAGACGAGACCAAAGGCTCCCATGCCCACAGGTTGCAGATCAGTGTATCTGCACGGTGTTAACTATGCCCAGCTGCGCAATGTGGGGTAGCCGCCGCACCTGCTTGTAATCTCGAACGTCGTGCCGAAGATCTGGGCGCGCACGAATTCAGCCATGGTGGAGTGCAGTCGAGTGGATTCTGCGACAGGCGCAAGTAGGAGGGATTTCGGGGAGGCGAGGGTGGTGGTGGTGGTGGTGGTGTGGGTGGAGGGTAGCGTCTAGCAGGTTTGTAGCGGACGAGACCAAGACAGGGCTGCGTGCGTCTACTAGGTCGGTGGAATCTTCCGCGGAACACTCGACGGGACTTGTGCACGACTGCGAGGATGTGCGCCAGCAACTCGAGAAGAAGTGTCTGGCAGAGGTGGATTTAGTACTGCTCAGGGTGGCGCAAAGGTGGGTGTCGCAAAGAACGCGCTCGGGAGGGCAAAACAACGCAGCCGAGCAGGGCAACACAAGGACGGATCGAGACCTGACGGGTGACAGAGTAGCGGGATGCGGATCACTGCCGGGTCAGGGGCGACGACGTACTTTAAGTAACTGCGTACTGGGAGCACTCGAGGGGCAGACAATAACACGGTGTGCACCCATTGACACGGCCTGGCCTGCTGGCCTGCTGGCCTGCCCTGGCAGCGCGCACCGACACCAACTACGTCATTAACAGCAATCAGAAAATTCCATGGAAAGCCGCCCAATCTGCGACAGCCTGATCCCAAGACACGGTTGCCGCCCTGCAGCGCCAGCTCACGACGTGTAGCAATGATGCATCCGATATGGCAGCCACTGAGAGGCTGCGAGATCCGGCATGTGTCTTCTTGTTCGTGGAGGCTCCCCCACGTTGCTCACGGTCCAAGCCTGTGAGTGCCTTCCGTTTCCATCATATCACGATCTCGACATCTAGATCGGGTAGCTAGCGCAACAGTCGGCGACCAAGACCGTGATCACCTGCGGTCCTTTTACGGTGCGCGTTTGCTTGCTGTTGACGCGTTTTGCTCGTCAAGATTGCAGCATGCGCAGATCCTGAGCAGACTTTGCGAGTCTGCACTTCTGTTCATGCAACGTCGCTCGAGCAATGAGGGAAAGAGCTGGAGCAGTCCTCCCAGGTTCCGGAGTTGCCGAACACCGACGCTTGTGTACTGGACTATACTAGTCGAGCGTTGTTGGGTTTGTTCGCGAGGCAAGCTAAACAGGTATGGGCGCAGCACAACATGAGAGGGGGGCAGTTTGGCATAAGCAGCTCCCTCAAAAATGCGGGAGACTCATATATTCACATCCAGGGCACCTCCCTGATACATGTGGTGCGAATCACGATTCATTCCTGATCAAAGTCGACTGACTCAACAATGAGTGGGTGCGGCACATGATAGAGGTCGTCCAAACATCATGTACCTGCTGTAACGGCTGAACGCCATCTACCAATGGCCTAATGACTAGGAAATAGTCTTCTCCATCGATGATACAGCTGACATCAGTCAGGAGGGAGACGTGCGAGCTGCATTGTCTGCATGAGCGACGTCTGAGCTGGTCTGTAACAGATGTATTGTGTCGCAAGAGCGTTACTTGTTGCTTGGTGCAGGGCCTCGTGTTGGCCAAGGTTGCGCTTGACGACCGTGCAGTATCGCGGGAGAGCAGCGTCCGGAGATCAACAACGTGGCAAAGACAGATGACAGATCTGGGGGACGCACAAAAGGCTGGACGGTGGAGGCCCTGGAGGGTTCGCGAGGGTTTGCGAGGGTTTGTGCATGCAGTGCGCCGTGTCGCCCTACCTAGAGTGGATAGACGTGAATGGCATGCAGAGTGCGTGCATGATGGCATAGGTGGAAGTGCATGCTCGTTGTAAAGGACAGCAAACCCTGAAGATCGTCCAGATATGTGGGTAATGCCGTGGTGATTGCGCACGAAGTGTGCGGCAGTAGGCGTACCTGGAGATGCTATTCAAGGCAATTGAGTTCTGGTGCTGTGGGCACAGTTGTCCAGCGAGGGCTCCCTTGACACGCGATTGGAGAGCGGGCGTGTTTGAAAGCCGCGCACGGTGAAGCTGCTGCAGCCCTTTAATTAGACGCAGGCCAGATGCGGCGGCCGAGCGCTCGACGCCGTCCCAGAAGACGCTCGAGTGCTTGCTTTTGCAGACGGGCGACATGTCGCACAGTCTCGCCCGGGCTGCAGGGCAAGGATGGACTGGACTGATCCGATCTGATCTGATCTGATCTGATCTGAGGCCGGTGCCTGTGCAGCTGGGCGGCTACTCTGTGCCATGGAGTAGCGGCATGGCGAGGGTCGCCAGCAGCTCGCAGAAGCTCCCAGCAACCGGGGCACAGGCACAGACTCGCGGCTGTCGCAGCAGGCCAGGGTGCGCGCGCCGGGGGCGTTGCGTCTGCACTCTGCAGCGTGGCCAGCAGTGCGAAACGCGGGCGGCTGTGAGGGCCTGGGGCCTGGGGGCTGGGGGCTGGCGACGGGCGACGGGCGACTGGCGACTGGAGACAGTCGTTCAAGGCGCCTCACGAGCGGGCGCGCAGTCCGAATCTCCCTCGCAGCGCGGCAGGCCCCACGGGCCAATGGCCAGCGTGCACTGGACTGGCGAGCCTCCACCCAGCCCGGCCCAGCGCAGCGCAGCGCAGCACCCCCAGGGCCAGCGCCAGCGCCAGCTCCAGCTCCAGCTCCCACGCACCACCGCACCGCACCGCACCGCACCCTCGACGACGCCCGCCGCCTGCACCCGCACTGCGAGCCTCCGCCGCCGCGCCCTCCCTGCCCAGCGCCCGCCGTGCCCCAGCGCCGCCGCCCCCCGTCGCCCTCGTCGGCCGCTGCTTGACGAGCAAGGCGCGACTGGCCGGCCGCACAGGCCCTCGCTCCCAGTCCAGCGCGCACCCAGCAACGCAGCAACGCAGCAACGCAGCACGCAGCGGACGCTTCGACGCTTCGCCGCCCGCTCGCACTCGCACCACCCCGCCTCGCCTCGCCTCGCCTCGCCGCCGGCCCTTTCCCGCGCTGCTCCCGCTGCTCCCGCTGCTCGCCCTCGCCCTCGCAGACGCCAGCGCTGCAGCCCGGCTCATCCCGACGGAAGCATTCAAGACCCCAGCGCCCCGAGCCCTCTCCGCCTGCCACGCCGAACCCAGCACTGAGACGCTGTCTCGCCGCCCGCGCAACGCCTGCAGCCGCCTCCCTTGCGACGGCTCGCCGCGCCCACAGCTGCCCGGCTGCCCCCTCCCGCCCTCACCACCACCCTGCGGCGGCCAGCCGTTGCGACTCCCAGACACCATGGGCATCTGCATGAGCTCTAGCCCCGAGGATGGCGAGCAGAAGAAGCGCAGCCAGGCCATTGACCGCAAGCTGGAGGAGGACTCGCGCCGCCTGCGCCGCGAATGCAAGATCCTGCTGCTGGGTACGCTGCCCGGCGCCTGCACCCAACACACCTCCCCCTGCCATGCTAACCCGCACCACAGGCTCCGGCGAAAGCGGCAAGTCGACCATTGTCAAGCAGATGAAGATCATCCACCAGAACGGCTACACCCAAGAGGAGCTCGCCATGTACCGCCTGACCATCTACAAGAACGTCATCGACTGCGCAAAAGCCCTCATCGGCGCCATGCGCCAGTTCGAAATCGAGCCCGAGATCCCCGGCAACGACGAATACTGCAACTACCTCGTCGAGTACACCGTCGACCCCGACCCCGAGAAGCCGCTGGACGTGCGAGTCGGTCAGGCCATCACCTCGCTGTGGCGCGACGGCTGCATCGGCAAGGTCCTCGAGCACTCGAGCGAGTTCTACCTGATGGATTCGGCGCCCTAGTATGTTTGGTCCAGCCATCCTGGCCCACGCCACTAACACTCGCAGTTTCTTCGAGGAGGTCGAGCGGATATCAGACCCCAACTACATCCCCATCGAGTCAGACGTCCTACGAGCACGAACCAAGACCACGGGTATCTACGAGACACGATTCACCATGGGCCAGTTGAGCATCCAGTCTGTGGCCCGCCGTCAGCGACACTGAAGCACCTCGGCTAACGTGAAACAGCATGTTCGACGTTGGCGGCCAAAGAAGCGAGCGCAAGAAATGGATACACTGTTTCGAAAACGTCACATCCATCATCTTCTGCGTGGCGCTCAGCGAGTACGATCAGGTGTTGTTGGAAGAGAGCTCACAGGTACGGACGCTAATTGACTCGCTGATCCATGATCCAGCCACTGACTCGTGCACCCAGAACCGCATGATGGAAAGTCTAGTCCTCTTCGACTCGGTTGTGAACAGCCGATGGTTCATGCGGACATCCATCATCCTCTTCCTCAACAAGGTCGACCTGTTCAAGGCAAAGCTTGCAAGGTCACCGCTCGGCAACTATTTCCCTGACTACTCAGGAGGGAACGATGTCAACCGTGCTGCCAAGTACCTCCTCTGGCGGTTCAACCAAGTCAACCGCGCGCACCTCAACTTGTATCCCCAGTAAGCCATGTCCCTACCGCCGCCCACACTCATCGCTAACCCCACTAGTCTGACACAAGCCACCGACACCTCCAACATCCGACTCGTGTTCGCTGCCGTCAAGGAAACAATATTGCAAAACGCCCTGAAAGACTCCGGTATATTATAGCGCCGTCTTCTCCGGCCTTCCACCGTTCCTGGCGCCACACGTCGACCGCTGTGCATACTGCGCCCTCATACTATATAATACACGAGCCCACCTTACGATCACCGCTCCAATTGCGCCCGCCCATGCCCGAAACCCACCATTCTCAGTTCGGCCCACGACATTAAGGATTTGGACACATCATTGCCTCTTCACCATTTACAAGAGCGCAGCAGCATTGGAGTTCACCGGCGTTTGAAGATTCCCTGGGGATTGTTTTGTTCACTTTGCTTTCCGACCCCTCCTTGTTTTTGCGCACAGCCGCGTCCGCGTACATTGCCACTACTACCACTGCTACTACTGCCCCTCCCCAAGTGCTGTCGTCAGTTGCTTCTTCTTTCCAAATTCCCCTAGTGCTAGCTCTCTTTCTCTCTCTCTCTCTCTCTCTCTCT
>JUDZ01008923.1:0-13145 GCA_000812845.1 Stagonosporopsis tanaceti | reverse complement strand
AAGCGGAGCGAAGCGTGATTGCTGGGAGGCGACTTCCGGTTCAACTGTTATGTTGATACGATGCAGGCGGAGGTGACCATCGGCCTGGATCGGCCTTTCGTGTTGTCTGAGTTTAATGACTAGCAGCTTCATTGCGTGGAGTTCAGGTGAGCTGTCCAGTGGCTCTGAAAATCTGGTGACTATGATACGATGCCTTGCTGTAAAGCCTGCTAATTCGTCGGTTCCGAAGCAAGGACATGGATTAAAGGCGGTGCAGTCACACAGAACGGGTTCCTTCGCGCATCCGCGCATTGCCACTGCAGTGGTTCACCTTGTCCCCGAACTCGGTGTGTATCACTGAAGCGCAGGCCGTTGGGCTATTGAGCAACCTCTGTATGCATGTGCTCTGGTCAACATACGTCGCTGTCCTCAGGTGGTGCTCGGAACAGTGGCAGCCTGCGGTCGAGTGGAACCATGTCGGATGATTCGTGCAACTGAACCAGAGGATTGACGTGGTCAACTGGATCTTGACAGCGCCTTGGTCACAGTCGAGAATGGCAATTCGACAGTGCGCATGCTGTGGTGACCCGCTGGTCTTCGAGAGCAAACACTTCTGTGCCACCAGGCTGGCGTGATCCGATGTGGGGAGAGTCACCCGCATGAGGCGCATTTTCAAGGCTCATTGGTATCTCAGGGCGCATGTATGGTTGATGACCGCCTCTTATATCGCGTGAGCCTTCTGTGGCTTCGTTACCAGCGATTCAATGAGGTCAAACTTTCAGAAAAAAAGGGTCTCCGCCTACAGCTTGAACGAACCAACCTCAACACCCGCAAACGTTTAGATCCAGACAGCGTCACTTGTCTAAGACTTGAAGTGCGTGATCATGCCTCCGCGTGGGCTCGAAGACGGTATCGACATCGCAGATTTGACCGACTACATCAACCGCGAACTCAGCCTTCACGAGATATACATCTCAGACTCTGACACCAGAGAAGCTCTACGTGAGCTGCGAGACGTGGCAGAAGGTCATGGGTACTTCCGTCAGGAGCTGTTGATTCGTAGGCTGAGAACCAAGTTGAACAAAGACCAAGAGTCCGGTGGAGAGCAGGGGCTATATCGCAGCCGGACACGGTTCATCGTTTCCTGCTACACGGCAAAACGGCTGAGAGCTCGTGATCTTGCAGAAGCCGTGCTACGATTCTTCAGCACAGAAAGCCACGTGATTGTGCATGACAAGCTTCCTTTGCTGACAGAATGGTGTATCGGCCTTAGGCAGCTGCAAGGTCTTGTCAACGAGGGCGAGCTGAACAGAGCTTTTCATGACATCGCACGTCGAGGTCCGCCGTTATTTGAAGAATGGCGAAGGCCGGGTGCCGACATACACCACGACGATGACATATTTGACCGCGATCGAGGGAGACACCAACTTCAGCTCCTGGTTCCTCGGCCCAGGCATGTGCGACATGCGTCGGTGCCTGCGTATTGGAGGCGGAACTACCTCGAAGATCCTCCATACCCGCGGACAGCCTATCATCTCCCGTTGGTCGTTCCAAGGCATGATCTGGACGCAATTCGCATGCACCAGCGGTTCCAGGATTTGCAGCTGGCTGGGTTGCGGTACGGAATGGAAGACTTGCAAAGACAACTATTTTGAGGACGCTTGTTCAGGTGCACATGCAGTCTTGATTGGGAGCCCACGGCCTTTAATTGGATAAATCCGTTCCAAAATAACCGTGAACCTTGAAATTGTGCTCCTGTAATCGCAAAGAGATGACTCGGATGAGCTGGTGTATGTTGTCAAGTTTCGATCGTCTTCATTGGCGAGATTTCGATCCATCAATGATATGAAGCTCCTCTTCAGAACGCTACGAGATACCTAGTGCTGCAAGTAAGAGCTACTGATGTTGCGTGACAGGGAAGCAACACATCTGATCTTGCAAGCGCGTCAAATCAAGTAGGCAGTAGACACATGGTGCTGCCGCGCTTTCCCAATTCGGTCGGCAGGGCAAGTCGCAGAGAACCTTGTTGCTGGGAGCTTCGATATCCTGTATAGCGAGCTGAAGTCGAAATGTGGTCGTAATTGTAAGAGTGGTCCTGATATGGTTGGGGAAAACACACCTACCACCAAGCAAACGCCAAGCCTTTCTGACTCTGTGTAAGATACGCAACATTTCCTATACGCCCTATCAAGCGAGGAGGTATGATGCGTAGAGGCATGATCTGGTGAGTCAATTCAGGTGGGGCAAGTAGGTGTACAGCACCGGACGTCCTTAAATCGTCCAAAATGCCTTGCAGCGTGTTGCGCGAGCCTAGCTTCCCAAGGTCAATGAAGTGTGACAACCACACATGTGTACTGAATCCCTATTCGCTCCCAAATTCATATCCTAGCAATTTTCAGCAAACTGATCTTATGAGACCATGCCATGGCGTATGTTCGCCGGACGCCTCGCTAAACACTATGCTGATGCGCGAAAAGGCATTTCTTAAAGCAGATGAACCACCACGATCCAATGCAGACCAGACCCATCCTAACGTCGCAAATAATGTATGACCAACCAGCAGAAGAGGAAAAAGACCACCACTCCACCGTAGAAAATCCACTTGTCTTGCTTTGCCCTCCGCTCCACCATCCTTATAGTATCCCCACTAATACCCAGCGTATTCGCCACGCTATACAGCTTCCTCTGTGTTCCTTTCAACATCTCCCGCTGGTCTCCCAAATCTCCCAGCACAGCGCGGCCACGGTCGAGGAACTCGTCGAGCTGGTTCGATGCTTGGTTGAAAAACGCGTTCTCGCGGAGCACATGGCCTTCGCGGTCGTAGTCGCCACCCTGTGGTGCGCCGGCAGAGTAAGGATTCGCCCGATATGGCGCGTTGGGGTCTTGTGGTTGCGAGGGGGCGAAGGGCGAGTAGGCGTTTGCGTTGATGTTTGCTTGGGCGTATGGGTTTTCTGGTGTTGCGGCGTGGTGCGGACGGCGACCGAGGAGTTCTGTGCGTGCTTCTGTTGTTCTCTGGAGTTCGCGTCAGCGAATTATGATCAAAATATGGTGCATCTACACTCTTGACGTACAATGTCCTCGTTTGCGCTCTTTGTCCGCTTGAAGCTCTCTCGGTACTCATCCAGCTCGCCCCGAAAGTTCTTTAGCCGCTCAAATGCTTTTTCCTGTTTCGTCTTTACGGGCTCCTGCTTCGCAAGCTTGCCATAGTCATCGACAGTGCGTGAGAAGGTCGCGAGAGATGCATTGAGCTGGGCCTGCAATTGTGGGGAAGGCGCTGCGCTGTCGGCGAACTGGTCAAGGTCCTTGCGGATCTGTGTAGATTGCCGTAAAGCAGAATTGAACAGCGCGTTCTAGAAGCATATGTTAGTTGCCGTGCATGGATGGAAGGGGGTCAAGAATCTACCATGGTGCTATTCGCGTACTGGCGTACGGATGGGAGCGTGACTACTTTGAGCTTCAAGTGAGCGGAATTTTGACAGATATCCTTTTTGACGCGTTGTTGTAGCCTTCCAGGCAGACTTCCTGTGTTGACACATTGCATCATCGCGAAGCTCATCACTCGCGAACACTGGAAAGGCGCTAGCCGTTTTTGGTCTAGCTGATAAGATCGATGGTCTTTCTTTGAGTTGAACGAAACTTCATGGTTAGAACTTAGAGAGAGATTGGACTGTAAAGCACTCGAGGGCTCTCGTAGCTGACAGATCTACAATAGGCCTGATACATCGTTTGTGCAGGCTGCGGGGATGCTTGATCTCAAACGGAGACCTTGGAATACCACGCACTCCAACTACAGGTGAGGGAAAGAAGTAAGCGATTGTCTTTATTAAGAGCTCATGAATGATATAACATGCTTCCACGAACATTAATATACGGGGGAGGGTCGTTGGTTTCTGGGTCAACACCATGCAATATCGCAAACATCGGTGTGTCTCGCCTGACAGCCTCGATCTGGTCTTTCACCCATTTCTGCTCTGCTTTGGCTTTTCGTCGGGTTTCCCGGCGCTGTCTTGCCCCGGTCCAACTCTCAGAAAACGCATGTGGTGTACTACAGAAGTCAGCGCTGCGCCAACTGATTGTTGCAGCCAGCCGTACCTACCCTCCACGGGCTTTGTTGATTGTACGCTTGCCAGTCTCCACAAGATCGAAATCGATATTGAGCCACCTATCTGACCTCTTTTCTGGTGCCTGAGGAACCTCGCCAATGACTCCCTTGTCGAGCTTGGGGAAGCAGAACCAGAGTAGCAACAAAACGACGAGGACAGCTAGAATGATTGGCTGCAAGATGGACACGCCCCTCGCCTGAGCGAGCGAGCCGATTGCAAAAGGCAAAATCGCTGCACCGCCACCACCGAATGCAGCAGCAAAGCCTATTGCTGAGACATGGAGATAAGCAGGTAGGACCTTGGTCGCGGCCACGATGATGGCGGGGAAAAGAGGTCCGAGGAAGAAGCCTTGAAGCGCAACAAAGACCGCAGAGACATGGAACGACGGCACCAGCCAGAACATGAGCTGGCAGAACATTGCAAGGACGATGTAAATCTGCCTCTCGTCAGCGAGCAAACGTATTCGTGATGGCTTCCTCTTACCAGAACGCCAAATTTCTCTCCTAGTCGAGGCGTCACGAACCCAAGAACAAGACGGCCAGCGGTGATGCCTGTCCAGAAACCGGTAGCAACCATGCCAGACTCGAAGTCACCACCGCCCCGCTCTCGGCGCATGAAAGTGACGATCCAGCCTCCAAGAGCGACCTCGGCGCCAACGTAGCCCAGAAGAAAGATCGAAGAAACCCAGGTGACACGACGTTTCAGTGCTTCCTTGAGGCGGCTTTCGCCAGCCGCGTGGGACCGTGGATTATCTTCGCGGTACTTCTGGCCTGACATGCGCCAGAAAGCCGACAGAGAGGTAGCGAGTTCGATCGCAGCGCCGCCAAGCTACAAGTTGCATCAATGCAGCCCTACTCATGTAGCACGTCAAACTTACCATGATGTAGTAAAACTGATACCAGATCCAGCCACTCTTGGTCATCAACGTCGTCGCTGCAAGAGGACTGAGAACCGCTCCAAGGCCATAGAATCCATGGAGAAACCCCAAAACCTCATTCGCGTTGGCCATGTTACCCGCCCATGCGTTCCAAGCCGCATCTTCTATGCCGTTACCGAAGCCAGCGACAATGAAAATGACGACAAGGACAGGGTACGGTGGATGAAGAGCGATTCCAATATAAGCCACAAGATGACAAAAGGGTCCTAAGAAAGCGACACCTCGTTGACCAAAGCGGACGTGGATCCAGTTGTTGAGAAGTGCAGCTCCTACATAGCCACCCAGTGGTGATAAGAAGACTAGGGAGACAATAACGTAGGTCAGACCATAATATTCCTCGAGGTATGGAATAATGGCCTGAAGATTACGTTAATACGAGCATCAATTTGTAGGGGTGGAGTAATACTTACACCGTATGCAGCATCATTAGCGCCCATAATCACAAACGCAAACAACGTTGCTGCTGTGCGGTAGATATTTCCTCTCGAGCCATTCCATCTTTCTACCGCAGACACCGTCGTAGTTGGTTGCGGCAAGAACTCTGCAGGATCGATGTTCTTGGATCTGTCATCAGACGACAATCGTCCTGGATCACGCAGCGCCGCTGAAGTGATGGGTTGAAGCTCAATGCCCGATTCTGAAGTCCGAAATGAGGTCCGAGCAGGTATTGTGCCCGTAGGCGTCACCGTAACGGTGTTAGTTGGCGACATGTTCGACAGAACAGCAATGGCCGGGGGCTGTACTTGTATGTGAAGGCAGAAGCAAGAGCAAACACGCTCACGAGTGCAGGTAAGGACGAAATCGGCTGGGCGACAAAGGGTTTGAGCTCACCTTATACCCAGCCTAGGAAGTTTGCCTTGCAAAGGTATAAGACCTTAAGGTTCTGCACTTCATGTGTTCGAGGCTCCAAAGTCGGATCTTGGTTCCACTGGATGAACATCGGAACATGAATGCGAGGTCCGCTAGCTTGTTCAAGCGACAGATTGCGAGCTGCCAATAACTGCCGACCTGAACGATACAATCAGCTGAACGCAGATGCAGAGAACCAGGTCGGACGTCGGGCCGGCAAGAATCCTAATTGTGGAGATGGGAAAGTCTCCGCTGGTTTTCCGGTGTGGTGCTTGTGACAAAAAAGGCGGCGCGAATTTCCCAAGCGAGCGGGGCGGAGGAAGTCCTTACCAACTACGTCACCAGCGAAACGAGAGGGAAATCATCAAATCTGGCATAATTGGTGAAGGAGACTGGGTCAACAATCATTTTGTTTGTCACTTCTAATATTGGTGCGCCAATTGTCTATGCTGTCCACTGGTTCGTTCCCTTGAAGGTCGATCCAATCTCGCCCCACTTGATGTTCGAGAATGTGGCCGATGGGAAGGGCTGCACCTTGAGGATGTTCTCAGGGCTGCCCTCAGTAGCATTGCAAGGACCGGCGTCTCCACCGTCAAGCCACTGCATGAAACCGCCCGCGTCCCACCAGACACTGATTGCCAACACCATGCCGCGGCTGAGCGCCTCGCCCATACCCTTCATAGCTCCAAGCTTCATGAACATCTCAGCGCCATTGGCAACGCAGTTCTCATCGTTCAGGGTGATGTTCTTGGGCTGGTCCTCGAAGACAATGCCGTTCTGGACATACTTGCGCTCGACGGACTGGAGCACGCCATTCTTGGCGGGGAACTGGGTCACAACGGTGAAAGGCTTCTTTGTGTCGAGCTTAAGGCCAAGACCATAGAAGTCTTTGGCGCCGTTGCGGTAAGAGTTCTTGCTACAGCCGTTCTTGTCACAGAGACCGTTGAACTGGCACTCCGCCCCTTGGCACTTGAAGATGCTAGGCTTGCTGCAGGTGTGGGGTGCAATCTGGGTGGAGCGACTGTTGGCTTCCCAGATATCCATCTCGTTGCAGCAAACACCGGCGGCATCAATGTTGCCCTAAAGAATGACAAGTCAGCATACTGCAATGGTGATGATCAAAGACGTAGACTTACGACACCGTTGTACCAGGGTGTAACGTAGCACTGAGCATCGCAATATCCTGTACCGACACTGGCACCTCCAGGGTTCAATTCTGAACGACCACCATCCGCTCGCATCTCAGAGAGGTATACAGCGCCGTTTGTACCGCATGGCAGTTTCGACACGTCAACGTCAAAGGTGAACTCCTGGCCCGTCAACTTCAACATCTCGTAGTTCTTCTTGTTCTTGTCGAGGAGATAGGCACGTGGGCTCTGGGTCTTCTTGTCCTTGCCGTAAAAGTCCATGCGCATGCTCGCGCCGTTGGTGAATATACCATAGTCTTGGTAGTTGCTGATTGGCTCCAGGACACAGTTCTTCGCGCAAGTCTTCTCGTCGGGGCACACGGCTGGGTCGGGTCCGCTACCCCAGTCACCGCAACCCTTGGTTGTGTTGTTCGTCTGGTGGATGGAGTGGCTTGCAGCATCGAGGACAATGTAGCTCTCCTGAGCCTTGCAGCCTCCCTTCTTGGTGCACTCGTAGGTGGTGAGCTTGGCCTGGTTCTCTTTGCCTTTGCCGAGAGACTGTGCGGCAGCAACACTCAGCAGAGCGGATACGATTGTGCTGTAATGAACCATGGTGATTGAGGTTGTCACGAGGAATGGCGTGATATCACAAGAGCTGGTCAAGACAGCTCTTCTTATACTCGAGCTTCAGTCTAAGGCGGAGATGTACTTCTGCCATTCCGTCTTAATGCTTGCCTGCTTTGGCAGATTCATCTTGACCCTTCATTTAGGATGCGGCGGAAGCGGCGAAATTTAGAATTACGGTCCATCTACAGATCTGCGCATTCAGGGTCCAAATTCGTTGCTATTGGGTGTAACGCTCTGCGGGATGTCAGGTACGCAAAACCGGCCCGGTAGAACACGGGTAGAATCCTCGGTTCCTACTGCGGACCGTTGTTATTCGTCAACATAGATTGCTTTGAATTGCGGGGGCACGGCCAAGAGCCGCTGATAATTAAACAAGCAAGCCGGGATTTTACCCGGTCCTTGGGCAAATCATACAGCAATAGATGCGAAAGTCAACCCTAACAGTTGGAGGATGTACTCCATGCTCAAGCATGCTGCATGTGCCACTGCAATTGCCAACACATTCAAGCCGTGCTACTTACTTGCGAGGCAAAGTGGAGAAATGGACCACACCGAAAGACTACATAGCAGCACCGAGAACTGCAATTTCCGCCCGTTCGCAGCGCTCGAGTATGTGATTGACACCTTGCCAAAGTTGGGTTTCAAGCAGTCTTGGAACCAAGAAAACATTGACAAGTGCAGTCAAGCTTTGATTTTCGAAAGGATCCATTCAGGTTCGAGCCTCAGCGCAATGACCTCTCATCTCAGATCTATTATGTATCGCCTCTAGTGCGAACGACTCGGGCTGCGAGCGAGCTGGAGCCGGCGAAGGCATCGACAAACACAACGTGCTTCAGCTGATAACGAATGGGAGGTGTCCGCGCGCTGGTATAGTTCGCTACGCGCACTACAATGCCCAGTACATATAAGGCATCCGTGGACATTTTCAAAGTACATCTTCCAGTAGTGGTAATACTAACCCCAAACCGGCTGCTGCTTTCACATTTGAAACTCTCATGTTGCTTGGCCTGATCGTCGATTCCGTCCCTACAACATGTTCGAGTTCATTTGGCCACTGGATTTTAAGTCGAGGTAAATTGCGGTTCCTGCGGATCTGGTACCCAGGCCGTGCAATTGTGGACCAGAACTAGCTTCTGTCTATTCACAATGTTGTGTTGACATGTGCCCACGTGGATAGACATAAGCTAGTCCACATACCTCTTGTTCACTTCCGCACTAAAACAACCCCTGCATGTGCATCTATGTTCAAAGATCTCTTAAGTGGAGTTCCGGCTATATCAACGCTGTACACTTGCGAACGACCAAGAAGAACAAATGGATCTTGTTTTCGGGCTTCGGAAAACACTTTGACTCCAGAAATACTTAAATCAATATGATAGACTGCTAGATTTTCAAAGACTGCCATGAGCACTTCAGACCAGACTTATCGAGCAGAATGCGGCAGCTTTGCCGACCCCGCGTCTCCGTCCTCGTGCTCGTGCTCGTGCTCGTGCTCGTGCTCCCGGCGCATAACTCTAGCACTTTTCATTTCTTTCTTGATCTCCTCTCGCATCAGATTTGCAAGTCGAAGCGGCTTCACCGTCTTACCGTCAAAGCGTCGAGGGCCGCTTCGCCCCTGAGCTTCTGATCCAGTACCACCGGCACCTCCGGCCTTAGGACGCTCACCAGCCAAAATCTCTTGGTTGGTACAAGAATCTTCTGGCAATGTGTCACCGCGCTCGATATCGACGGCTTTGTTTCGTTTTGCGAAGCACAGATGCCCATCTCGATGCATGTGAACAATAGCCCAGAGGAAGAATACAAGAGCGCCAGCGCTAATGAAGACCCAGAAAACGATAGTGGCCTTGTCCATGGTGTTGACAATTGGTGGGGAAATGTGATGATGGGGTCGGCTTGATGCAATGTCTGGTTGAGTCTGTGATTGTGCTTGGGATGGCAATCATAAGGTAAAGGGCCGGGCTGAAGGACAGTGTTGGTTCAAACAATGTAGGTTTGCGAGAGTTGCGGGTCACTGTGCTTATACAACGCTCACACAGAAGAGATGTGTGCAACGTTGACGAACGTTGTAAGCAACGTAATCGATGTCGCATCACTAGATCACCAACTCATACAGTTGCCATGAACAATCGCGCGCTGTCATCGCGCCGCGATGATTTCTCGCAACGAATTTGAAGAGGACGCTCCTTCGCACTCCACTGCTTTCTGCGATGCCAATCGCTGACAACTATAAGAACTAGGGGATCTGCCTGTAATGAGATAAAGACTCGATTCAGCAATCATTGCATGTGAATTTTGGAGGCTGATCTCGTTGGCGTGGGCATCAAGTACCCGAGTGCCTCTTTTAAACTCGCTTTTCAGGATCAATACAAAATGCTGATAAACTTGTACCATAGACCGTAGCTTAGGTACGAAGCAGTGACATTTCCTCTAATCACCACCAATCCACCATGGAGAGAGTTTTTGATCCGAGAAGCTGTGACTTGCCTGTTTCTACAGGACAATCGAATTTGGTGCGCTCTATCTTACGGCGCAGAGGAGGGCTTCAGTGCTTCAGCTTTTTAATTAATCATCAGACCAGAAAGTCTTAAGAACATTAGGGCGAAGCCACTCTAGTGGTGGTGTCCCACACGGACAGCGCAATCAATCTTTCGTTGACAATCTTGGAATGTAGGCGCTGTACCATGAGATGTCAACAAGCAATCCAGATTTGTCAGATTGATTGAATCGATTGGTTATAACCAATTCAATCACTTCAATCTAAAGGTTTGAATTTTGGAATTGATTCAATCAAGAGGGAGTAAATTAATCGAATTGATTGCTAGATTTATTCACTCGCTTACTTAAGCGCCATACCACAGGAAAAAGAGGCGTAAGACCTTAGATCACGTGACCCACCAGGTGATCTATCAGGTGACCCGGGCGGCTGTACTTTCCCTCCCGCGATTCGACACGAATGACGTCAGCTGATTAGTATAGTACGTAGCTGCATGTCCGAGAACACCGATATACTTAATTGCTAGGAGCATTGCTGCCATGACTGCTGCAGTCGGATAAATCTATAGATGCTCGACAATGTAGAGGAGCTTACGGGCGTAAGAAATATGCACAGGCCGAAGCCGTGGAGCGTATTGTAGCGGCTGGGCATGCATCTGGTTCCAGGTCCGGAGCTCAGATTGGACAGCATCAGTCCACTTATATCAGGAGCAGAAAGGTACGTTGCAAATCACGGTCAAAGCATCAATGATCACAAAATCATCCCGGACAATAAAGATCGCGCAGCCGTGCGATCTCTCTTCCTGTGCTACATCAAAGATTAGTTGTCGTGCCGAGTACCTGTCGCGAGGTTCCGTACCTGCTATACGTGTGAGGCCAAGCATTTATATGTCTTGTGGTACAGAGGACACTGCACAGGATTGGCATATAAAGAGCGACTAAGTGCTTCAATCAAAATTCCAAGTTAAAGTTGTAGAATCTACTGCAGTTCAAAGGCTGATTGAGATGACATTTTCACTGTCCGCTAGCGTTGTTTGTGGCGGGGCCTTGTATTTCGTAAGGTTCCCGGACCGTTCCGCAGCCACAGCTAATGAAATCCGCAGATTTGTACCATACTATATCGCTTATTCTTCCATCCTCTATCTGCGTACCCAGGACCATTTCTTGCCAAGTGCACGTCGTGGTACGCAGCATATCATTCCTACAGGGGCACTATCCACACCGATATTTTGAGGTGTCATGATCTATACGGTAAGATCGTAGCCTCTCATCATTGCACTCCTAACACAATATAGGAGATGTTCTGCGCTACAGACCGAATGGCTTACTGTTTAACAATGCCGAAGGCTTGCAAGGTATGTGATAGATAATATAGGTGTATTGATGGCTTACATGGTTAGGTATCTACGCCAGTTCTTCGAAAGTGGTTAAGTCAGAAGGTTACCAGTTCTTTCGTCGAGACGGTGCAGTCAGTATCTTGAATGCCTTGAACAGGGATGAGCACGCACCTAGGCGGAGGTTGCTTAGTCGTGCGTTCTCAATAGCTGCGCTGGAAGACTATGTGCCGATAATCTACAAGACCGCAAAAGTCTTTGCGGACTCATTACTTGGTACCCGCGACGACACCGGAACAGATGGCGAGTGGGGAGATGTTTATGACATAGGCACATTGAGTAAGTGCCTGCGGGAGATCAGCAATTGAGCACGGGTCTGACAACAACCAGGCTCACACTTCACTTTCGACGTCATGTCGAACGTCGTCTTCTACAGCCCGCAAGATCTCATCACTAAGAGCGAGGGTCGCTCCATCATACATGGGATTGATAGCACGATGTTCATGGCCGGATTCGCTGTTGAACAACCTTTCATAGCACGTTTCCCGTTCTTGAAATGGCTTTTATTTCCACTTCATACAAGGAACGCAAACGACTTGTACGACTCAACTCTGCGATTCGCTGCTGGAAGAATCGCACTCGAGCAGCAAGAGCATGTTGACGATATCTTCGGAAGCTTGCTCAGGAGTGGTGGAAAGCAACTTTCTCTTACGGATCTCACTGCTGATGCATTGACTATGATCATAGCAGGTACGGAAGCTTTCCGATTGAAATCAAGGAATCATTTCGTCCACCCAATACTGATGCTTCCAGGCACTGATACATCCTCTGTTGCGATCTCCGCCTTTTTCTACTACACTTCGCACCACCCCGATGCGTACTCGCGCATGGTCACTGAGGTTCGGTCCAAGTTCGCTACTGCCGACGACATAGAGCCTGGTCCCATGCTGACTTCTTGCGTGTATCTACGCGCTTGTATCGACGAAGCGATGCGTCTTGCGCCGCCTGTCGCTGCGCCTCTGTGGCGCTCGACAGCATCTGCGGAGATGATCAACGGGGTTCCACTCCCCGCAGGCACCGACGTAGGAACTAGCATCTATTCCATTCAGCGCTCGCCTGCGCTCTTCTCAAACCCTGACAAATTTGTACCAGAGCGCTGGTTTCCGGAACATGGAAGCAACATTCCGCTTGAGTTGTCAAAAAAGGCTTTTCACCCTTTCTCGCTGGGAAGCCGGGGCTGTATCGGCAAGAACCTCGCATACATGGAGATAACGACTGTGCTTGCCCAAATAGGACACCGGGCAGATTGGAAACTGGCGGGCGATGCAGACAGCACAGTGGACTACAAGTTAGCAGCACATTTCACAAGTGTAAAGAGTGGGCCAATCTTGCAGTTCAGAGTGCGGAGCAAGCAAATGTAGCAATTGGAGATGTGGGTTACAATTACACGATTAGATTGGTATTCTTAATACAAAATGCTCAGCTAATATACGTTGGCGACTCGTTGCATGTACGATTCAAGAGACCAGCCGCTGGTCGCGGGTCGCGCAAGATTCCAAGCCTACCCCAGCATCCGCACTCAAGACACACTACACTAGCTGGCAAAATATATGTTCTTGAAGGACCTGAGCTGCGCATAGCTTAGGGACAGGAAGGTAAAGATGCAAAAAACATACAACAGCGGGTATTCGCTAGT